>JBBGBA010000177.1:0-168091 GCA_038088335.1 Mesorhabditis sp. LJ9110 | reverse complement strand
AAATGCCTCCCCCCCCCAAACAGGGTCAGCTACGTTCCTGAACGGGACGGAAAGGCATCGAGGGGCAGATCCAAAGAGACGACCCGGAGCTCTTAAAGGGCTGGTTCAATTTTTAGAGCTTGGGCTGGTACCTTGGGGACACTTGGACTGGCACAGTGCGCGCAACATCCCCCATTACGGCAGCTAAGGTTGGGGAAAAGGGGAGGCGCAACAAAAAACGCAGAGGGTTCGACTCCTGACCGCGGAAATTTTTTTTTTTGGCTGAACTAGCCCTTTAAAGGGATACCCAATGTTTTGGGAAATAATAGTTATGTATTCGGGCAGTAAAAATGAGGCGAATTTTGTGCGGAAATGGCCCAGTTACAAATTGACCCTTTCCCTTTGGCGTCCCATCCCAAGCAATGGTTGCCTAGGGCCCCAATGGATAGCATCCAGGTCTTCAAAGCGAGGGCCCGGGGCGGCCCCGCCCGGTCATGGTTTTTGCTTTTTGAGCATCGAAAAGGTTGGGTATCCCTTTAAGGTTCGGGGCGGGGGCACTTTGATAAAAGGGTCCTACAGACTGTCAAGACTGCCACTGCCCCAGGGGGCTGTTAAACCGAAAATAGCCTAGTAAAATGTCCGAAGTTTTAGAAGGAAGTGAAAAAAAAGTAGCCTAGTTTAACTCAGTCTATCAATCCTGGCTACGTTCAACAAAATTTAAAACCCCTTTTCTACGCTAAAAAAACCCCAACAATCTTTGAATTAAAAAGAAAAGGAAACAGGGGGCCATCCCGACCCATCTATCAGATAAGGAATGAGACAATGGCACCAAATATCGGAATCGCCAGGCAGACCCGTCGAACCTGTACGGTTCAGACGTGCTCGACCGGGCGATTCCGATATGCGCCACTGTTCCAATCTGATATAAAAAACCCGGGGGAGCACGCATAGCACCGAGCTCAACCCCGGGCCAAAACGGACCTTATCTCGAGAGACGTCCAATTTCAGCCATTTCAGCCACGCTCGAGCCATTCCACAATCTGTCCAGTGCTCTTCTCCCTGGGAAGTCCATTTGGGTTCACCCCCGTTGTTTGTCCAGCCCCTAAAAAAAAAAATAACCTTTGACGCGAAAACTGCGACAGAAATGAACCTTTTTTCGACCTTACCTGAATCAGATTTAAGGCAACCATTCGCCGGAAGGATCCATCTCGACCCGGAGCGGGTTGAAGATGGCAAATGGGGCCGATTTCCGCCTTCGGCTCAATATTTTCAAAAGGTAAAACCACCGGAAAACCAGGCATCCGCCCGTCCCCACGGAGCTGGAAAGTTGTGTCCAGGGTCAGCAAAAATAACCAACGGGGTCTCCCGACGAGGTCCAAAAACCTAAAATGCCAATTTACAAAGAGATATTGAAATTTACCTCATAAACAACCCATGAATAGTAGTCATGATAGGGCAGACATGCAGGAGAAAGGTCCGGTGAAGTGTAACCTAAATGGTGGAATTTTTGGCCAAATTGATAAACTCACCATCCAACAGGTTTCTCCGTGGGGGTACTATTTCACATGTGGATCATGTTTTGTTGAAGGAATCGTCGAGTCGGGCTGATCGCGGTTCTCATTGAACGGGATCGCGAAGCAATTTGTGACCTAAACAATCCAGATCAAAAAGGAATCCATTGCACACCTGGACGGCCCCTTTCTCGTAGAAACCCATCAGTGTCCCGAGGGCCTTGTCGTTGGCTTGATTGGCCTTGATCGGGCGAGAACGACGTTCGGACGACGATCGTCGAAGACGACCGGGTGCACCTTGACGGTCAAAGAAGGGCCATTATCGAGATTACCTGAAAAGAGAACTTGAATAAAAAGTTTGGCCGGGGATAAAACAAAGAACCCAGCGTTGAAAGGAAAAGTAGAGCGCAAAACTAAAAAAATTGTAAAGATCGGGCACCAACTGGTAGTTCTGTAGTCCGGGGAAAAATCGAGAGAGAGCAGATCCGAGTGCTCACCTTTTACTGGGAGGTCCTGCCGCGACCCATGGCACTTACGACATATAAAATGCAGAACTGAGACAGGAGGCCATCAACAGGGGCACCTCGTTTCACTGGTTGGGCAAAAAGCCTGTAGCTGCCTTTTAAATATGCAATTTAATAACAACTGGAAATTTAATAAATTTAAAAAAACTTAAAAAAAAACCAAAAACCTTTTGGTTTTTTTCATTTTCCCAAATATCTTTTTAGTTGGAAAACCTTCGAAATTTTTAACCCAAAATCCGAAAACAAGGCTTTTTTTTGGGGGTTTTGGCCGTAAATGAATTTCCCCAAGACAAGGGGTGAAAAATTGCTGTGGTGATTGGTGACTGGATTCCATGAGCTATTCAAGCTCCCCAAAACTTGAACTTCTGCAAGAAATCATTTTCAGCGATACGATGTGGATTTGCGGGTGGCCCAATGATCCTCGACGCGCTGATCAAGATTAAAAACGAAGACGACCCGACCCTAACTTTCCGGCGTTCCTGCGTAAGGTGTTGGGGTTATTGATAAAAAACGGTATCCGGTCGTGATCGTGAACATTGGTGGACAAACACGCTGGCCTATCTGCAAGATTGATGAGACACGAGCAAACACCAAGATCTACCCGCTGCCTCACATGTTTGTTGTCAAGGTTCGATTTTTCCCCCTTTAGCTCTTAAATATTTTTAGGACCTTGTTCCGGATATGAACCTCTTCTACGCCCAATACGCCTCCATCCAACCGTGGATTCAGAAGAAGGACAAGCTGACCCTCGGGGATAACCAAATGCATCAAAGCGTCTAGGAGCGGGAGCGCCTGGTAATATAGTTTCTATGTTTTTGATCGTATTGCTTTTAGGATGGTCTCTATGAGTGCATTCTGTGCGCGTGCTGCTCGACGTCTTGCCCATCTTACTGGTGGAATGCCGACAAATACCGGGGCCCTGCCGTTTCATGCAGGCTTATCGGTTCGTTTTATTTATGTGAATGTTTTGTTTCAACCGGTTAATAAAACGGAATCAAAATGGGTACGAAACGAACAAAAAAAAACGAGTGATAAGGTGATACAAGATAAATAGGCATCATAAAAAGAATTATGGCAGAAATATACCGGGTCATCTTGCAGTATAGATAGATCGTTATAAGGGGTAATAGTGGGAGGAAAATAAGATTGAACATGAAACTGTAAATGTGAGTTGATTATCTTTTCCAGATGGGTGATTGACTCCCGTGACGACTACGCTTTGGAACGTCTCCACCGTATGCACGATGCGTATTCGGCCTTCAAATGCCACACCATTCTCAACTGCACGAAGACTTCTGTTCTAAGGTGATTTGGCTGTGGAAGGCGGTTTTAAAGAAGTTTTATTCTTTTTTTGGCTATACCAGGATTTTCCCCGAGGCCAAATTTTGAGGACTTTTAGGATTGTAAGATAACGAGAGAATCGACATAGCAAAGATCGAAATATAGTGAAAATTAACGAACGTTTACCATTTCAAAGATATTGTCTCTTTTAGCATCTGAACCCTGCCCGCGCCATCGGTGAGATCAAGTCGCTCCTCGTCGGACTGAAGGGACGAAGCCGGCTCCGGATGTCGCCAAGGTCTAGAATACTCTACCATTCATTGTGAAACGGTCCTCCGTGATACTTTTTGTATCTAGCCTTCAAATCAATTATCGTTTTGTATAGTGTGGCCTCTCAGATTCTTACAACCAGTTAGACTCTGGTACTTGTTCCTGTCGAACCCGGTAGCAGGTAGAAATCGTTTCTGATGTAATTGTGGTCCTGTTTTGAGCCTTCTTGCTTGTGTTTCTTTAATTAGCCGATATCCAGCGACCTGTTCGATTGTCTTTATTCAACGGAATAAAGAACTATTCACCCAAGGCAATCAGTTTTCTCATTGCTGCTTCGCGGTGCAAATTTTGATTTAGCTTGAGATGCTCGGAATACTGCAGATTGTCCTAAATTGCCGCTCACTCACCGCGTCGACAGGGTTATTCAAGTTTTCAAGTCGGTCGCACGGGTCTGTTACGTATGAAAAACAAAGCGCACGGTTTGTCATATCTTTTTTGGGCACAGTCACCCTGTTGGGTTGTCTGTCACCCGATCTTTTTCGCGCGCGAACCTTGGCTCTTTCTCCCCGGCATCCCAGCCATAGTTGCGTCGATCAAAGGATGACCATGTGACCGTTAGTTCGTAGCGTCACTTTTTCTACCTATGGGTGGTGCGCCTTTGGTTTTCCCCATATTGAGACACGAGAGTCAGAAATAACTAGCTAACAATTCTCTTTTCGGCGGCAGCGCTCATCGAAAACTCCCGGATTTTTTTAATTTGACGATACCTATATAGAACCTATGAATTAATTTATGAATCTAACTTTTACTTTATGAATCTCGACGGCACTTAGGGATACGCAACATAGATTTCGCTACGGATTAAAGGGCTGTCACGCTAGTGTTTGCTATGGCCCAGGAAGCGCGTTCCCGAGCGATCCTTTCCTGATCAGATTCCAGTCTGGGTGCTAGCCTGAAGCCACCCCTTTTATTTCCTGAGCAAATCCCTGGGGTTTTAAAGATATTTTAAGCCCACTGGGGAGGAGCACTCGCGTCTACCTATTCTGCCTCGAGATCGTGCTTTATCCTAGTAGTTTTCTAAAGAATATTGTCTTTAGCGTTTGTAGCTCTGATCTCCGGCCTAGTGATGCTCCACGGTCTGATGTGAGATAGTGTAGGAGACAGGATCGGTGAGATGCCCAAAAACGATTTTTTAGAGACGCAGACCGCGCGTTTGACCGGGCGCTAACTGAGCCTTTCCACCTGATCCCATTCCCAGGCCAATTGATGCCCTTTTTTGGTCTTACCAAGCCATTTTTCAGTATCCCAGATTGCAGAAATTATGTTGCTGCGAAAATTAATTTTATTTAGTGTCCTCATATCGTTATCCGATTTCTCAATATGCTCCGTGTAGTGTTCGGGAATTGGCAAAACATTTGATTGATTGTGGGTGGCTACCCATTCCTCACATGTCGTATTCCCGACCCCGCATCCCCAATCATTGTTCCGGATACGGGGCTATTTTTGGATTAGGGCGATTGCTATCGATTTCTCGTGCTTTTCATATAATGAAGCGTAAAATGGCTCAACTTTACTTTTCAGGTAACACGACAAGCAGCTGACGTCGAGCGCAGTACCGGATGCTGGCTTCGGTGCAAAGGTATAATTGGAATTTGGGTAGAAATAGGCCTTTTGTAGCCGTGGCCTTGCTGAGGGATGCAGCGGAGTCAACGACAACGAGCGAATAATATTTCTGAAGAGGCCTGGTGCGTTCTATTTCATTACAAAAGTTTCATTCTAAATAAGCTGAAAACATCAAGTCTTAGGTGAGAACAGCCCGCCGACAGCTTCTTGCTTTCAACACGAGCCATGCCATCTACCAACACGAGACGTCTTGGAAACGGGGCAATGCATCGTGCGCACGCTGTATTTGAGTGCCGATCCCGCACAGGTACAAATTGCTAGACTTTTCAATACTTTCGCACCTTCGACGGGAAATCCAACTTTTGTTTATGGCTACAGCCTGTCTAGCAACAACTTTCAAAAGAATTGTAATGTCTTGCGACTAACCAAATTCGTAGGCAAGAATTTTTAAGTCGGCTTCGATATCATTGGCAAAACTTCGGATTTTCTGTCCAAAATTTATCAATTTTGCTCGAAAAAATTTGATGCGTTTTATGGATTCATGATTTTTTATTTAGCGCTTACGGGCTGTTTGGATTTAAAAATAGTGGAAAACAATATCTGAATACATTCCCTGTTTAACCAAATTGTATAAATTTTAGGAATTATTCAAAATACCTTTATTTTTTTTGCGTTGTCGGATGAACAAGGTGACGGGCGTCGACTATTTGGCCCCATATGAAGAGGGGGGACTGGTAGACGGTGCCGCAACTATGCCGCAAAAGTATTGACGCATTTTAGGTCGAACCCCCCGGGCTTCACCAATCATCCTTCGGGCGTCGGCATTCCGGAATGACGGCTTTATTGGGAATTGGGAAGAAGGCAAGATTGGAAAGACCGCAAAAAAAACGATCGTCGTCTCTGCCGCGGGGAAGTTGTGATCATTGGCTGGTCAGGTGAATTTTTTTGGGGAGATTTTAGATTGCCGGCCGAGGGCTGTTCACGGGTCATCGGCATTTGTGGATCTGAAGAGAAATGTCGCTGGATTACGAAGACGTTTGTTTGACGCCGCCATCAATTACAAGTTCGTTTTTAAGGAAAGGGCGGGGTTGGAACTGAAATAGCACTGTTTTTTGCCACCCTTTGCATTTTCGGTCCGGAACAAAAACAAAATTTTTTTCGATTTACCCGCAGAAATGGCTGTTGCTGTTTGGCACGGAAAAAACTTTGGGAAAGAAATCCACAAAGTTATAAGTTAGAGGGAAATTGATTGCGCGGCATTCCCCTTCTGATTTTTGAATTTCAGGGAAGAATCCCCCGGAGACCGGGGTTGGCCGATTTGACGCCCTCGGGGTCGACATCTACTTTGACAACGTCGGCGGTTTTGTTTCCGATGCGGTGATTCAACGGGTATGCTCCCCTAGCGAGTTATGATTGTTTCTTGTAGATGAACGCGGATGGGCGTGTAGTGTTGTGTGGCCAGATTGCCGTCTACAACACCGATCTTCCCTATCCGCCACCACTCAATCCAGTTGACGCCGAGATTATCACCCATCGAAATATTTCACGATAAAATGGCTAAGTTTATTTTGATTTTTCTCGTTTTATTTTTATTTTGACGAGAACCTACGAGGGCAAGGAAGGCATCGCTTCAAATAACGACGCTGAGCTTTAGAGCGGTTAGTGGGGAATCATTCCACTTTTCCGAAATTCGTTTCAGTTTTCCCTCGAGGCTCAATGGGCAGTCATTGACAAGACGCGGAAGCTGAAGTGTTCACGGATAGCGGTTAGTGATCGAACGTGCAACTCTCCGAAATTCTTTTTCAGTTTTCGCTGGCTCCCCACAGTCCTAGAAGCACGAGAAGAAAAGAAGCAAAAACAATTGATGACCCGAATCAAAGAAAAGTCATGATGGCGGAAAACCGAGGAGAAGCCCGTCGTTTGCAGGTACGGTAGAGTTATTATTTGGAAAATTCCATTTTAGTGAGCGCCCATCTCAAAAAACACACAAAAACCTAGCGATGAGTAGTTTATTTCGGGGTCTCGGTGTCGCTAAATTGGATTATGGTCAATAATAAAAGGTAGCAGAAGGGAAATTACGAGTACTCCATTGCTTTTAGATTTTAGAATAGGCCCTCCAACGATTCCTTAGTGGTTATTTGTTTTGTTCTAGTAATCATATGCAAGAAAAATAGGGAAATAGCTGAAAACGAGCATTTCCAGAAAGAAAAACGAAAATCACCGACGGAAAACAGGCAAAAAGAGCCCTAAAATAGCCCGATCCGGTCGTTATTTCTGCGCTAATAACTTTTACTTCTCTTAATTCAATTTAGCGACACCGAAAACGGAAAGAAAACGGCAAATTTGTAGGGTTTTGATTTTTCGATAGCTGAAATGCCGTTTTGGTTTTCGCCCACCGCAACGTTCGCGGCTCGTAATCGATTACGCTACGAAAAGCCGGCTTGGGCCAGGAATCAAAGGCGGAAAATTTGACCGCGTTTGTAGTTTGTATTCTGTAGTTTTCACCGAATTCGCGGTAGTTTGCAGCCTGGTTTTGTAGCGTAATTCTTCCCAGATGGCTTACAATTTTCCAGATTTATTTCTGGCGAAAACACGAGACAAGGGGAGGACGAAAAAGACGAAAAAATAAAGATACAAAAACAGACATTGGTGCGCGCTGCACAGCAAATATAAGGGGGGGGGGGAGGGGTTATGGTATATGGGGCAACATTTAGGGCGAAGGGGAATATATAATCGCGGACAAGTAATCAACGCCCTACGCATTTGGGGGCGCGGATATCGATTGATAGCCAGCCATTTTAGGCAGATATCAATCGATATTGCTAAATATTGAATGGGGCCAATATTCGCGGGATTTTAAAGGGCTTGGCAAGGCATTTTATCGATTTTTTGGGGGTGGAAATTCGATTTAGATGTTTGACGCAACGCGTACTCGATTACGCTATAGAAATCAGGGCTACACGCGACGCGCAAAAAGTGCCGTAATCGATTACGCTATGGAAACTTCGGCGACTTCGGCGAGACGCAACGCGCGGACGTTATTACCTGGCGTAATCGATTACACATCAGCTGATCGATCCCTTTTACCGGGATACGGTAGCTTTTGTTTTTTGGGTTGGAATTGACATCGTTAGCACCCGTTCCTCTACGATGATCTGGGCAGAGTACTACGACCGGACGTGACAATGACGGTAGCCCTGGAGAGCTACGAAAAGCGGTATGAAAGCGGCTTATTCACGCGAAGAACCCGTTCTTCGCCAAGAAAAAAAATTATGAACTAGATTCCGATGGGGTAGTGGCGAAAAATGGTCGTTTTGCGGCGCAACTCGAGTTGTTCCGAATGTGCTGAATAAGAATGCCTTGACAAGACATGCATGCATCGTCACTTCCCGTCATATTTTGCCGATGAATCGGGCAGAAATTGGTGCCGACCACAAATTCCGGAAGGGGCGTGCTTTTTAACTTTTCCTTAAAGGCCCCTGGATAGATGCAAATGGCAAAAAAGCAAAGAATTTTGTAGCGTCCGGGAGTCGGTCCTCAAATACCCTAGGGGCGCTCAAGAGGCCGTTCCGGGGTTCTCGTTGTCCTGCGCAGAAATTGCGCGTTGCCTAAAAGTTACGAATTGACAATCTGAATTACGCCGATGGCTTCCTGCCTCTCTCTCTCTCTCTCGCTCGCTGGCTCTTTCTCCCTCTCCCTTTCGCGCACTCTCTAACCCCTCCCTTTCAGCCCGATCTCTCCCCATCACCGACGTCTCATCGGAAAAGCGGCCTCATCGAATTGGTGCGACAATTCCGGTCTTCTTTTTTCAACTTCGTCTTCAGGGCTATACAAAGCTGAAAGGCCACCGTTTCCCCATCGAATTCGTGAAGGCGGGCGGACAGGGCCAATCGTTGTTGTGCACCGTATGCCAGGGCGGGAAGGGTCATTTTCTGGGACGAGAAATTGGGTTCGTTTTCTAGCGATTTCCACATTCCGACATTGAGACGAGAACCGCCGGGAAATGGCCCGCAACCGGTTTGATCCGCTTGGAAAGGAAACGACAGATGATGCACGACGACGTGGCGATTCTATCAACGGAACGCCGAGGGCCCAGAACGGACACGAACTGCCGGCAGTTTGGACTGTGGATGCAAAGTAGGGGCATTTCACGTTACGATGCATCTCCCCCTTTAGCGAGAAAATTCTGGTGCTCGGCTGCGCTGACGGGTCACTGGAGATTGGCTCCTTTCAACGCGCCAAGCTTCTGGCCGTGTATCTGGAGAACAAGTCGGGCATCGTGCAGATGAAGGTTTGTTTCTTTCCCCTTTCCTCTTCCCTCTCTTCTCCCTTCTCTCTCTCTTCTCTCTTCTCCCGCCCTCGCTCTCTGTTCCTCTCTCTCGCCTTTTTCATCCACTAGGCGTCATTTCAGATCCGCAACTCTCTAATTGCCCTCGCCCGACTCGATGGTTCCGTCGAAGTGTTACGCGTCGATTTTTCGGAGGGCGAGGTGGGTTGAATATTCAAATATGTGACGCGTCGGTTTGTAAGACGCCGGGAAAAACTAAAGCATTTTAAAGGGATCAGAAAGGCTCGGCGAAATTAAGAAAAACGCATTTTTTGCCCGCAGATACCCTACCCCCGCGACCGGCCGGAACATTTTTATCTCGGTTCTGTGTTGATCTACATGTCTGTAAAGTATACCAAAATGTTCGTCTTGTTCTGGCAAGCATTTTGGTATATTTTACACACTTGTAGTCCAACAGGAGCCGAGATACAAAAAGTGGGGGCCGGCCTGGAGGGTGCTGAAGTTAAAGCCCTACGTGGGCCTTCCTAAACCTTGAAAGGCCTATAAAAACAAGTCCGATATTTCCAGCCACTCCGCATCCGTTCTGTTCGTCAACTGCATCATTCTGCCGCCCATCAGTCCCCAATGACTGTGTTGGAGATGGGTGACGCGTTGTTCGCCACGGCTTCTCATGATCATTCCGGTCAGTGTGAAGGGTATTTACGCGTAACGCGAAGACAATAAACAATTAGTTTCAAGAACGATTGCCAAAAATGTCGGCGTAATTCTGTGGATTTTGCGTAGAAGCTTTTAAAGTTGATAAAAGATGATTAAAAAGTTAAAAAGAGCGCTGTTTTTAAGTGAAATTGTGGGACAATCGTACGTGTCGTGGCCTGCAACATCTCCAATTCCACAAGGCTCCCGTCACGTCACTGCTGATCGACGAGTCAGGAAGATGTGGAGCAACTCAACGTTAATTGTAAATGTTTGAAGATGATCTTCTCGGCGTGTGAAGAGGGCGTGGTTTGTTGGTGGCGGATGACGACGGGAAAACTGATTCGCAGCACCGAGGATCCGTTTGGGTCAGTTTTGTCAAGCAGCATCGGGGAATTGAATAACGCAATTCAGAATGACTTTAGCTAAAGGGTGTCCCAAAAGAAATCAATTTCCGGATTTCCCAATTTCCGAATTTTTATGCTCAATTTTCGGCGTTTTTCAAGCAAAAAGAACCACCTTGGTTGTCAAAAACGCCAAGTAATCGATTTAAGCCCTACTCAAGCCGTCTTTTTGCAAATGGCTTTCAAAAAGCTGTCGATGGGCTACCAGGAAAAATGTAAAAATCCTTAAATTGTCATTTTGATGCAAAACCATTCGTCAGGAAAACCTCAGAAAATCTGCCCGTTTCGCAAAATAAAAATAGTAAATGTTGGGAATGGGAAGGGCGTGCTGGCTTGCTTTTCTAAGAGCTTTTGATAGATACCTAAATCGTAAAAATCGGACACATCTGCGGCCGGCTAGAGAATAATGTCTGTAAATAAAAGTAGTGTTAAGTAAAGGTATGGTTATAATTTAGAATAAATTCGATGTGGCGAGCCTCATAAAAGAAATTTTTAGATACGCGGTGGAGTTGGCGGCGACCGAGGAGAATTTGCTGGGGTTGGGCGCTGATGGGCAATTGAGTGTATGGGATCGACCGAGTGGCCAGTTGATCACAAGGATGGGAACACATCCACCACAAGGGGTACGGTAGCTTGATTAGGTAGAGGGGGAGAGAGAGAGAGCGGAGAGGGGGAGAAAGAGAGAGAGCGAGAGAGAGTGAGAGCGAGGAGGGAGCCACGACGTGTTATAGGGTGGATCACCGCTACTTGAGAAGCGCTTCATTGTGACGATGGAGACTGGTGTCGTCGTCACTGCCCAACATCGAACCATTTCATTTTGGGATCTCGGCTATAAGGCCCTCGTCAAAGAGGCACGTTTTTAAAATTTACATTAAAAGATTTTAATGGCTTATGGCTTTAATTCTTTATTTTTACTTTCAAGCCATCGGAATTTCATTATCTCGAAATTTACGGCGCTTTCGCACTAACGGGGGAGGGAAAGAAGCAACTTTTCTCCAATATAAATAGAAGACCGGTTTTACGTGGGGTTTTTTTACTAATCCTAAACCCGGCAAATTTGCAGGGTTTTAAAAATACAAGAAACCACGATTTTATGAGCAAATTGCCGATTTTCGGCAGAAAATTTCACTATGGGATCGATTCTAATTGTTCCCCCACTTAAAAAATAGTCAAATTCTCATTAAAAAAACAATTAAAAATACTTACTTTTTGGTCATTTTAAAATTTTTGGGTGGCATAGGAAAACTGGAATCCGGAAAACCCCATATGCAAAAAAATATCAATTTCGGATAGAAAATATTTTTTGATCGATGTCATCTGATAGACTGATTTCAGGTGGAAGTGGAGCAGCCCCTCGACGGATTGACCATCTGCTTGGGGCGCACGGTGTTCGCCCCATCGGGAAATGTGATCTACCGTATCCCAGTGCCTGTCGTCCATCTCAAATAATTGACCCCTCCACGATATGTACAGGGTGTCCCAAAAAAAATCGATCCCCCTCTAGCGGGCCGCAGAAGTGTCCGATTGTGACGATTTAGGTATCTATCGTAACCACTCGAAAGGCGAGAAAACAAGCACTTTTCCTTTTTCAATATAGCCACTTTAATTAACTAAATTTGGGACCAAAATCCATGAAAACTGCAGATTTTATGCAAAATCAGCATGCTAATTGATTGCTGAAGCAAACAGGACGATGCTAATTTTACTTTTTTGCATCACCGTTCAATATCGAGCGCGGGCTTGTGCTTATTTCGTAAAACGAAAAGCGCTTGTTTTCTCGCCGTTTCAAGGGCTTTCGGATGGTGTCAAAATCATCCCGATCCGTCCTTTCTCCGGACCGCTAGAGGGCGGTCGATTTTTTTTTGGGACACCCTGTAATGTGATTCCCCTCGACTGTACACATTCCAAATGCTCATTCCTCAACGACGATTCGCACACACCAATTCGAAAGTCACTGTTTCGAAAACAATATTTGGTAGGAGTTTACATCCCCCCCCCCCCCTCCACAGCCAAAGGGTCTCAAAGTTTTCGATATTTTGGCTCGTTTTGTCGGGATTTTTGCAACGCCATTCGATAGAGCGCCCAAACATATACTAACCATTTTACCTTGAGCCCAAAATTATCTAGCCCATAACCGTTATAATTTTGCTTAATAGGCATTTTGGATAACAAAAGTCACATCATTTTTCAAAAAAATTTTTTTAAATTTTTTTGCCTTTTTTCGTCATTTCATAGATCCCCATAGCAAACATCATTTTTTTCGACCATTTTATAATTTGTTACCAACTTTCCGCATTGAACAACCGCGTTAAAAGCGAAATAAATGGGGTGCAACAAAAGGTGAGCCAAAGCCCCCCCCCCTAACAGAAAAGAGCCAATGCGGATACGGTAGGCGGAAGAGGCGGAGAACGGGCCGAAGATCCCCCCAAAGAATTACGGTATCAGGAAGGGGGGCTGAGTCTAAAGGGATTCCCAGGTCTCGAATCGAATGGCCGAGCTAACTTCGCGTGTTTTATGGCCGGGGCGCTGTGTGTGACGATCGTCTTTTTGTTCCTGTCGTACGCCTGTTTTGGGGTCAATGGAGGAATGGATGGCGCGGAATTGATGGACCACAGGTATGTGAGGTCTCGCTCTCACCCGCTCTCTCTCTCTCTCTCTCTCTCTGTGTCTCTCTCGCTGACTCCTTCGTTCGCCCTCGCTCTCCCCCCTTTTTGGCCTCCCCCTCTCGCTGGCCCCCCGCCGGCCCTCCCCCCACCCCCCTCTATTTTTCTATATTTTTAGCTTTTCTCTCTCTGCCTCTTTTCCCCGCCTCTCTCGCCCCCCTCTCGCCTCTCTCTCTATTTTCTACCTTTCTCTCTCTCGCCTTCCTCGCTCTCAATCCACCCCTTCACCCCCCCGATCTCCCCCCATCACAGGCGTATCGTCCAAAAACTGGCCTCATCGAATTGGTGCGACAATTCCGGTCTTCTTTTTTCAACTTCGTCTTCAGGGCTATACAAAGCTGAAAGGCCACCGTTTCCATCGAATTCGTGAAGGGGGGCGGACGGGGGCCAATCGGTTGTACCATGCCAGGGCGGAAGGGTCATTTTCTGGGACGAAAATTGGGTTCTTTTTTCTAGCGATTTCACATTCCGACATTGGGACGAGAACGCTAAAAGGCCCAACCGGTTTGATCCGTTTGGAAAGGAAACGACAGATGATGCACGACGACGTGGGATTTATCAACGGAACGCCGAGGCCAAGAAACGGACACGAACTGCCGAAGTTTGGACTGTGGATGCAAAGTGGGGGCATTTCACGTTACGATGCACTCCCTTTAGCGAGAGAATTCTGGTGCTCGGCTGCGCTGACGGGTCACTGGAGTTTGGGCCCTTTCAACGCGCCAAGTTGCTGGCCGTCTATCTGGAAAATAAGTCGGGCATCGTGCAGATGTAGGTTGCGTGTTCTCTCTTTCTCTTTCCCTCTTTCCCCTCTCTCTCTCTCTCTCCCCCCTCTGTTCTCGGCTCCCTCCCTTTTCTCTTTCTCTCTCTCTCTCTCTCTCTCTATCGTTCTCTGCCTCGGCTCTCTCTCCTCTCTCTCTCTCTGCTCCCCCCCGCCCTCGCCTTTGTCTGGTTCTATTCTCTTTCTGCATCCACTAGGCGCCATTTCAGATCCGCAGCTCTCTAATTGCCATCGCCCGACTCGATGGTTCCGGCGAAGTGTTACGCGTCGATTTTTCGGAGGGCGAGGTGAGCTGAATATTCAAATATGTGACGCGTCAGTTTGTACATAAATGATGTCCCGATTTGGCAGATGGGTGTTGTGGCGTGACCTTGGTTAGCTTTTGGCGGTTCTTTACAAGGGTGGTGCTGTTTTTGGGGGTATTCGAAAATCTTCGGCAATCCGGGGAAGTAGATGCGCTGAAATGAATGCCGAACAACGACGCGACCGCCGCCTGTATCCGACGATCAAAACCCGCGGCCCCGCAGGCTTTCGAGCATGGGAAAAATTATGCGCTCGATGGATTTGAGGAAATGTGTCATGGGCATGAATATCTAACAATCAAAGGTCATGAAAATCATCAAAAGTGAGAAAAGCCTCAATTTAAAAGGCCGTTTGTAAGGGATCCGACCAACCCCCATTATAGCTTGACACAGTTTTTTCGACCCTGTTTTTTGACGCCATCTGAAAGAGCATGGTTGAATTAGTAGGGTGGCATATTTTTGAAAGTTTAACAAATTTAATTTTGGGGTAATGCCCGGAACGAAACTGACTTTAACGAAAATGCCCGGAACATAGGTGTTTTGTGTACACAAAACAGTTTTTCCGCTCTGTCCCCGGGGACGGGGGGTTTGTTGATTACTGTAGAAAGATGCGCAAGAAAATTCTGCATCAAATGGCGTATCAAACTAGAGCCGCCAGATCGCCCAGGTCGCGCTATAGAGTATTTACTAGGCAAAAAATGGCCCAAAAGAGGCTCCGAAAACTTATAACATTCAAAATACGTTGTTTTGAGGAATCATATTGCATCTACAGACCAAGCGGAAGCGATTGCAAAAAAAGCAAAAAATTCGTTTCTTTCGATGTCGCGGGAAACGAACGGACCCCCCGCCTGGGAGCCCTGGGGCGTGAGTAGAGCGTCGGCGCCAGTCCAGAGTCGGCGCCAGCTCGATCCCGGCCCTCTCAGATGTATTATCGGGTGGGTCAAAAAGCAACTTTTATATTATCTCGCCAACGGTCGAGAATCGAAGGTACGTTACCATGCCAGAATGCTTAAATGTGCTGGGAATGAAGATTTAACACAACTTGATTTTTTCGATTTTTGGCGACGTACCCATACTCATGACACCCGAAAAATGTGCGTTCCGGCAAATTTCCCTTTTCATTTTTTTTTGCCCTCCCCCGCAAACCGGGAAATTAAAAAACCCACGGGGGCCCCCAAAGAACATCAGATATTACAGGTCCATACTGGAAGAGGAAAGTAAGTCTTTTTGAACCAGCTCCAGCAATAATTGAATAGAATAGAATATCGTTACTAGGGCAATACTACATGATGCCTATCAATCCCGCAATCGTAGGTTCACCACGGAAAAAAACAGGGCTGGTACCATTTTGGGGATTTATGACCCCCAAAATTTATAGGGGGTATAAATTAACTTTTTGGGGTCATAAATTATCGATCTAAACCCGTATAAATCTATGGGGTATCTAGGGATAAATGGCATTTATGGGACATAAATCGCCAAATGGTACGAGCCCAGCTCGAACATGCTACCCGGGTTTCCCAAATATTCCGGGAACCCCCCCCCCCCGCCGGAATACTCAAGAACCCTACCTCGCATTAATGCAGCGAGTGAGAGCTAGGACCAACAAAGCATCAGCGAATTGTTTGCCCGAACCCAGATTCGGGCATTAAGGGCGGGCATCGCTTTGCGCAACGAACTTTCTGCTACGCTAGAGCAAGCGTGAGAAAAGGGGAAGCGGATGGACGCTAGTTTAGCAGTTTTGCAAGAAAGGGCGCGGCCCATCAAACAATCCAAAACGGCAATGTGCTGGAAGGGGCAAAAGCATCCATAGGAGCTATCCATAAGCCCTTATGACTTTTTCAGCCGATTTAATATTGCAAGCCCAGGATCAATTCTTGCAGAGTAGAATTTTACGGTTCGAATGATACGTTAGCCCCCGAAAACCCCGCTTCACAAAGCCTCCAACCAAAAATCCGCATGTTAATTGCTTGCTAAATCTAACAGGACGATGCTGATTTTACGCCTTTTTTAAAATCGTGCAATATCGAGCGCGGGCTAAGAAATATGGTAAAAAGAAAAGCGCTTGTTTTCTCGCCTTTCCGAGAGCTTTCGAATGCTGTACAAATCATCACGATCCGAGCTTTCTCTGGACCGCTAGGGGCAGTCGATTTTCTTTCGACTGCCCCCCTAGCGATTTCATGTTTTTCGACGCTCTATCGAATGGCGTTGCAAAAATCCCGAAAGAAAGAGCCAAAATATCGAAAACTTTGAGACCCTTTGGCTGTGGGGGGGGGGGTAAGTAAACTCTTACCAAATAGTGTTTTCGAAACAGTGATTTTCGAACTGGTGTGTGCGAATCGTCGTTGAGGAATGAGCATTTGGAATGTGTACAGTCGATTGAAGTCACATTACATATCGCTGAGGGTGGCAATTATTTGAGATGGACGACAGGCACTGGGATACGGTAGATCACATTTCCGGATGGGGCGAACACCGTGCGCCCCAAGCAGATGGCCAACCCGTCGAGGGGCTGCTCCACTTCCACCTGAAATCAGTCTATCAGATGACATCGATCAAAAAATATTTTCTATCGAAATGTCGATATTTTTGCATATGGGGGTTTTTCCGGATTCCGAGTTTTTCCTATGCCTCCAAAATGTCTAGTGACGCAACAGTAAGTATTTTAATTATTTTTTTTTAATCAGATTTGACTAGCTTTCAAGTGGAAAAACAATCAAAAACAATTAGAATCGATCCCATAGTGAAATTTTCTGCCGACAATCGGCAATTTTTGCTCATAAAATCGTGGTTTCTTATTTTTAAAACCCTGCAAATTTCCCGGGGTTTAGATTATAAAAACCCAAAGAAAACCCGGGTTTTCTATTTATATTGAGAAATTTGGGTTTCCCCCCCGTTAGTGCGAAAGCGCCGTAAATTTCGAGATAATGAAATTCCGATGGCTTGAAAGTAAAAATAAAGAATTAAAGCCATAAGCCATTAAAATCTTTTAATGTAAATTTTAAAACGTGCCTTTGACGGGGGCCTATAAGTCCCAAAGAAATGGTTCGTTTGTGGGCAGTGACGACACCCAGTCTCCATCGCCCTGGCGCTTCTCAAGTAGCGGTGATCCGCCCTGTAATAGGTCATAGCTTACTCTCACCCATCTCTCGATCGCTCTCTCTCTCTCTCTCTCTCTCTCTTTCTTCTCTCTCTCTATTTGGGTTTCTCAATTTCTCTCACTCTCTCCCTCTCTCTCCCCTCCTCTCCTCTCTCTCTCTCCCTAATCCTACCGTACCCCCTTGTGGTGATGGTTCCATCCTTGTGATCAACTGGCCACTCGGTCGATCCCATACACTCAATTGCCCATCAGCGCCCAACCCCAGCAAATTCTCCTCGGTCGCCGCCAACTCCACCGCGTATAAAAATTTTATGAGGCCATCAATTATTCTAAATTATAACCATACCTTTATTTAAACCTCTTTCATTTACAGAATTAGGTTGAAAACGCTTCGCGACTTTTAAACCCGGGCCCTTCTTTTCCCGATGATATTCTTCACCTGCATAATTCTCACGATTTTTTCGATGACAAAAATGAAAACTTACCTCTCTTTGCTTTATTTTTTTTTCCGCCACTTCCGGCGTATGCTAGTAGTTTCCCAACAAAGAGGGTGGCCGATTTTTCAACAAAAAATTTAAATTTTTAAACCCCGGAAAATTATTTTGGAAAATTTTATTGGTGTG
The DNA here is from genome assembly GCA_038088335.1 of Mesorhabditis sp. LJ9110. Lineage (NCBI taxonomy): Eukaryota > Metazoa > Nematoda > Chromadorea > Rhabditida > Rhabditidae > Mesorhabditis > Mesorhabditis sp. LJ9110. The sequence goes on along the minus strand of JBBGBA010000177.1, from coordinate 150,052 downwards.
CAGTCATCGCCAGGTCATTACGTACCTAATGACGTATTAAACATGCCCCTTAACTATCCCCCATATTGAGATACTACTGGAACAACCTGAAAATCTGTTTTGAAAACAATATTTGGTAAGAGTTTACTTACCCCCCCCCCCCCCTCCACAGCCAAAGGGTCTCAAAGTTTTCGATATTTTGGCTCGTTTTGTCGGGTTTTTTCCGCCATTGAAAGAGCGCCCAAACACATACCTAACCTTTTTACCTGAGCCTAAAGCTATCTAGCCCATAACTACGTTATACAATTTGCTTTAAGGTTTTTGAAAAAAGTCCATCTTTTTTTAAAAAAAAAAAATAAATTTAAAATTTTTTGCCTTTTTTTCATTTTCAGATCCTCATAGAAAACATCAATATTTTCGCCCATTTTAAAATTTTTTTTATCAACTTTCCGCTTTGAAAAAACGGTTAAAGCGAAATAAATGATGTGTGAAAAAAAACCGGTGACCAAAGCCTAACAGAAAAGACCCGGAGAATTTGTTGGCCGGCCCTATTCGCCAGTAAAAATGACCTCAGCGTCTTACATCACATCTCCCCCAGTGCTGAAGACTACGGTAGACTACGGTAAACAGCCAGAAATAACACATTGTTGCGCCCGATGATCCGATGCTGTTCGCGGTCCCGCCACGGCCGACCAATGCGGATACGGTAGTTGCATGCAAATGTACACAGACACACACACAGACACTACTTCCTATCCTATGTTTAAGATGTTTGTTTTCTGTAATGAGGATTTCTCGGCCGCCAGGCCGAATTCCTGGGTGATTTTTGGCATGGAGGTGGAGAAACACATCTTCTTTATAGGCATTTTTTTGTTTTTCGAAATTCCTCCATTTAACGGTTTTACAAGCAAAATAGTGAAAAATCCTTAACATCTTGGCCGAAAAAAGGTTTGTTCAGAGGATATCTCTCGAGCCAAATGGAATTAGGCGCTAATTTTTGGAGGGCAGATTGAAAATTACATTCTCCTGTGATATAATTCTGGGCTTTGGCAGATTTTGTAATCTAAAATTTTTATGAGCATTTTTCCAAAAAGTCCTTAATAAATGGGCCAAGAGCCGTGGTGTCGGCATAACTCGAAGCTCAGATGGAATTTCGGGCTGTAATTTGGAACACTTATGTATTCGATAGTGGGGATCACGCGCACCTTATTATTTTTACAAATTTTCTGCGCATTTAGACTCAAAAAGAGAATTTTGTAAAGTTACCAGAAGTCCTCCCTCCCGGGATGAGCCCGCCCCCAGGACAGAAGACAGGGGCCTTTCCCGCCCCGCATCGGCATCTCGCCGTGGTTTAGTGGATTGGCCCCAGGTCTACCAAACGCGTGTCCCGGGTTCGAATCCACGCCGAATTTAACTTTTTGCTTTTTGGGAGTTCAACAACAAAACATATTTCTAGACTCTCCGTGTGCGCGATTTAGGCCTGGCCTCGCCTAGCGCCCCAAAAAGGAATTTTTGGGCCCCGGCTCTGGGGCCGCAGGCAACGATGGGTCCTGACCCAGGCCTCGCGCCGCAGGCCAAGGATGGGTCCTGGACCCAGCCCCCGCCGCAGGGCCCAAAGGGTGGGTCCTGACCCAGGCTCTCGCGCCGAAGCCAGATTCCCCGGAGGGAAAACCAGCAACCAGCGCCGCAGGCTCAAAGGGTTCTAGCGCAACGCTGGCCCCCGCGCCGCAGGCCAAAGAATGGCTCATTGACTCAGGTTCAGGCGCCGCAGGCTAAAAAAGAAGGTGTTTAAATTCATGGTTCCTGGACGGGGTCCAGTGGAAAAGGGCCGCGAAGCGGTCTTTTTCCACTGGTTTTTATTAAGATTCTCTTGGCGGCCGCAGATTTATTTTTTCGATTTAGGTATTTTAAAAGCTCTTAGAAAAGCAAGCCCAGCACGCCCTTTTTTCATTCCCAACATTTACTATTTTTTTTTTGCGAAACGGGCAGATTTTTTTGAGGTTCCTGACGGGTTTTGCATCAAAATCACAAAATTTTAAAGGGTTTTTTCATTTTTCCTGGTAGCCCATCGACAGTTTTTTTAAAGCCGTTTGCAAAAAGGCGGTATTTAAATCGGTTACTTGGCTTTTTTTACAACCAAGGTGGTTCTTTTTTTGAAAAACGCCGAAAATTGAGCATTACCCCCAAATGGGACCCCCTTTTGCTAAAATCATTCTGTTTCGTTATTCAATTTGATGCTGCTTTTAAAAACCCCCCAAACGGATCTCGGTGGGGGAATCAAATTTTCCCGTCGTCATTTACCACCAGCAAACCACGCCCTCTTCACACGCCGAGAATATAACCTTCAAAAGCAAGCATTAGACGTGCGTGAAAGACTCGTCTCCTCACGTCTTCTGACTCGTCGATCAGCAGTGACGTGACGGGAGCCTTGTGGAATTGGAGATGTTGCAGGCCACGACACGTACGATTGTCCCACAATTTCACTTGAAATCAGCGCTCTTTTTACTGTGTACTAATTTTTTATCAGCTTTACAAGCTTCTACGCAAAATCCATAGAATTCCGCCGACATTTTTGGCAATCGCTCTTGCCACAAATTGTTATTGTCTTCGCGTTACGCATAAATACCCTGTAAATGCCGGAATGAGTCACCCATCTCCAACACAGTCATTGGGGACTGATGGGCGGCGGAATGACCGAGCTGACGAACAGAACGGATGCGGAGTGGCTGGAAATATCGGACTTGTTTTTATAGGGGTCTGCGGGCAAAAAATGCGTTTTTCTTAATTTCGCCGAGCCTTTCTGATCCCTTTAAAATGCTTTAGTTTTTCCCGGCGTCTTACAAACCGACGCGTCACATATTTGAATATTCAACCCACCTCGCCCTCCGAAAAATCGACGCGTAACACTTCGACGGAACCATCGAGTCGGGCGAGGGCAATTAGAGAGTTGCTGATCTGAAATGGCGCCTAGTGGATGCAGAAAGAGAGAGAGAGAGAGATAGAGAGAGAAAGGCGAGGGAGCGGAAAGGAGAACGAGAGAGAGAGAGAGCGAGAGAGAGGAAGAGAGAGAGAGGAGAGAGCAGAGAAGAGACCAGAGCAAAGGCGGAGTGGCGCGAGCCCGGTAGAGAGAGAGAGAGAGAGAGAGAGAGAGGGAAAGAGGGAAAGAGAAAGAGAGAACAAGCAACCTTCATCTGCACGATGCCCGACTTGTTCTCCAGATACACGGCCAGAAGCTTGGCGCGTTGAAAGGAGCCAATCTCCAGTGACCCGTCAGCGCAGCCGAGCACCAGAATTTTCTCGCTAAAAGGAGAGGTGGTACCCTGTAGCGTAAAAAGCCCCTACTTTGCATCCACAGTCCAAACTGCCGGCAGTTCGTGTCCGTTCTGGGCCCTCGGCGTTCCGTTGATAGAATCGCCACGTCGTCGTGCATCATCTGTCGTTTCCTTTCCAAGTGGGTCAAACCGGTTGCGGGCCATTTCACGACGATTCTCGTCTGAATGTCTGGACGTGGAAAGTCGCGAAAACAGCCCAATTTCTCGTCCCAGAAAATGACCCTTCCGCCCTGGCATACGGTACACAACAACGATTGGCCCGATCCGCCCGCCTTCACGAATTCGATGGGGAAACGGTGGCCTTTCAGCTTTGTATAGCCCTCGAAGACCCATTGAAAAAGAAAGGATTGTCGCACCAATTCGATGAGGCCAGTTTTTGGACGATACGACTGTGATGGGGAGAAATCGGGCTGAAAGGGGTGGATTAGAGAGCGAGGGAGAGAGAGCGAGAGAGAGCCAGAGAGGAGAGAGAGAGGAAGAGAAGAGGGGAGACAGGAGAAGAGAGGAGAGAGAGAGGAGAGAGAGAGAACAAAGAATAGAGAAGAGAGAGCTGAGAGAGCCAGGGAGCAGAGAGCGAGCAGAGAGAGAGGAGAGAGGAGAGAGAAGAGGAGCAGGCTGAGAGATCCAGAGAGCGAGAGAGAGGCGGCAGGGAAAGAGAGACACAGGAAGAGAGAGAGAGAGAGAGAGATACCTCGCATACCTGTGGTCCATCAATTCCGCGCCATCCATTCCTCCATTGACCCCAAAAACAGGCGTACGACAGGAACAAAATGACGATCGTCAACACGCACAGCGCACAAACGGCCATATACACGCGAAGTTGACGCTCGAGCCATTCGATTCGGGACCTGGGAATCCATTAAAACTCGAGCCCCTCTCCATCCATACCGTATTCCTTTTGGCGGATCTTCGGCCTGATCTCCGCCTCTTCCGCCTACCGTATCCGCATTGGTCGGCCGTGGCGGGACCGCGAACAGCATCGGATCATCGGGCGCACCCATCGTGTTATTTCTAGCTGTTTACCGTATGCGATGCGAGGAGAGATACAGCAGACCGACCTTCTTGCCGCTGACGTGCTGCAAAAGAAATTCTCATAAATATGGGCCAATCGTACCTGATTAGTATTTTTCTTGAATTGCATTGTGACATCGCGAACGAAGAGAAGAATGGCCTCCCCGTTGAAAATCAAAACACCGCCGCCGTCGGGCGTATTTGCGGTGTTTAGCGACATCTAGGAGCAAACCATTTTTGAAAAATAAACGTGGGACACACGGAATCAAAAGGAAATTTCACAAATCCTCTTCCTTGTAAAATCGATAATTTCCACGGAATCGAACCGGATCAATTTCTTTTCTTTGGAAGCACGAAAATGGTTAAAAATTTATGCACAATTAAAAACTCGTTCGGCAAAAAAAGAAAACTTTCTAAATGGGGGAAAACCTGCGTCGCTTGAGATTTTGGGGTGGGTGTCGCGTGGCCGTAAAAGAAAAAGAACATTACGCACAGATTCTTCAGCCGGATTGTTAGAAAAGAGGGATAGAGGGCAGTGAACTAGACTATGTATGCCTAACAAAAGCAGAATATAAAAAAAGGGATTAGTAGACAACGTTCAAGGGCACAATAATAGTAGCTACACACAACACGATCGAAAAATGAATATGGTGGGTTGTTGACTAGTGTTTTTCCCGTTGCAAGGCAGTCATGAATTCTTCGAGGCGTTCTTGGATGTGGCGGACTTGTTCTATAAATGGAATATTTAGTGAGATTGAAAGGAGAATGACTCACTCAATTCCTCGGCCAGCTCGACGCGTCTACCAGTTAGCAGAGACTTCTTGATGTCGGATTCGGAGGACCAATAATCGAGCACTTCCTGAAAGAAGATCTTTATCTAACCTTTCTTTAAGAACAACGAACCTTAATCTCTTTCTCCAACCGTCGCTGCTCGGTGTTGGTGATCTGCTGGCGAAGAGCGTTGCACGTCAACGAGATCATCTTTTCGATGCGGTAGAAGAGGACGACGGCCTGGCAGTCGAGATCTTGATCGTTGAGGCCCTGGCGATAGTGCTGGTACAGCGAGCCGCAATCCTTTGCCGCCTTTAAAACTATTAATTTGATAAAAGCATCAAAACGTGCCTGTATCGTCTTTTCAAGGAAATGCTTCTTGAACATCAGCTTCCACTGTCGGCGTATCAAGTCGAGAGGAACCTGGATGATACAAAAAATTGACTAGCAGAAAGGGAATACCTCAATGTAGCCACGAGCCTCGATATTTCGGCGAATGACAAGCATATCCTCGTCCGTCAGCCCCTGTTTATGATCCTAAAATCAAAAATAGCGGGCGACGCCGAATGCTAACCGGATCAATGGCCAAAAACTGCTTCAGCTCGTCCTGGATGGCGCAGCAAAAGTGGTTGTCAGCAGAAGGCGTCTTCCAGCGCAACCATTTCCCCCAAAGACCCGGTCCTCGATCGTTGGCCATTTGGGTCGTGATCTAGAATGTGGAACCGCCGTTTCTAGTTCATAGTTGACCCTTACCTCAGCCAGCCTCGCCTCGGCGCTTTTCCTCATAAAGTTACAAGCCCGATCCCAGGCTCGCTTGTCCGGAACGGCCCGATCTTCAATGGCGCTCTGCTGGATGACCCTCTGAAATTAAAACAAGAATTTTACTTTACGGCGCAAAAATACCAAATATTCGATGGCCTTCTCGTCCCAATGGTGTTCTTCACATGCCGCGTTCACCACCGCCGTCTTTAGCGGGTCAAAGATGACGTCGTGGTCCCGCCGAAGCTTGTCGTCTTTTTCGATCTGCCGCCGGAAGACTTCTTTCAGCGTCTCCCAACCAGCCTAAAGAACACGATATTTCTGGTGTTTATTCGATAACCCACATCTACACTCTCCACGGCCAGTCCTTTGTCGGCAAAATGCTTGAGCTTGATGTCGACCTGGGTGTTGAACGTGCCGGCGTTGTTCAGAGAGCTGGTCGGCATCAGAATCTGCAAAAAGTATGTCGTTAGATGTTGGAACTAGGGATAATATACCTGATCAAAGACATGCCCCGATACAGCATTCCACAGCCGGGTATGAAGAAGTCGTTCCCATTCCTCTGCTCCAACCAGAGACAGATTCACAATCTCGTCAAGAATCTCGCCGCGAGCCTGAAAAACGATGAATTTAAAGCTTCAATGATTGCTGGTTTTTACCTTATCAAAAGTTCATCGCGATCCAGTTGGCGTAGACGGGGGAACGTGTTCTTCCACTCTGTTTCGAGGTTGAAGCGCGTTGCCCTAGAAAGGATTCGATTTCGTATAGTCTGTCGCGATACCTAAATGCATCGCACTGGCTCTCGATCGAATCCCTGACCATCCGCCAAAAGCACTCTGAGACGGCAAACGACATGCTGCGCGTCGTCATTTGTGATGGCTTCAGGACGCCATCCCTAGATCAGATTTTATTAGCGCAAAGCCTATTTCCCCTACTTGAGCAATTTGCTCTTGGCAAAGAATTCCTCTTCGTATTTGCGGATGTCTTCAATGCTCTCGTTCGAGTTTCCACGGCCCGTCACAACACCAAAATAGCCAAGCGCGCGCATGTTGAACAGCTTGCCCTCGAGGATTTTCCGGATCCGGTCCGGGTTGGCCAGATTTTGCTCGGCAAGATCGACCTAAAAGCTGAGTATTCTTAAAATTAGGAAATTTTATACCTTTGTTAACACCAAGATTGTACGTTGACCGGATGGGTCGATGCTGCTGACGAGATCCGTCACATTGCTACGCTCGGCGTCAACAGAACTGTAGCGGAAGTGAATTGTCCAATTTAACGCAGCTTACCCGTCTTGTATACAGAGTATAATGGCATTGGGGTTTTCCATGTGTTGTTTGCTCATTTTGATGATGTCATCCTTTGTCTCGCGAGCCATGTCTGCCGTCACGGTGGAGATGACGCCCGGCAGGTCGACGAGCACCATACGAGGGAGGTTGGGGCCTAAAATGAACTCCAAAAAAAACCATGGATTCAACTCTACCTTTCACAGTAAGCGCGATAACATCATGACTGACCGTGCGTCCATCTTTTACCGAGTTGCGCATCCGGATCTGACGGTAAAAATAGAGGGAATTCGCCCGGTTTTACCTCGATTTCGCTGCGAAGTTGTCGCAGATCAGCCTCTTTGGTCAGATCAAACTCGCGTGACGAATCTTTGAACGACGCCAGATGGTATGGGCCTTCGCTCAATGTTACCTGAAACAATTGTTTCAAACCAGACAGTAAGGGTAAGGTAAAAGTCATAACAGCTCTTTTCTATTACGGGCGTTTTTTCTGTATGACCACATAAGTCTAGTAATTTGACAGAAATGGTTTTAATAGTTGGTTTCAAGGTCAATACTTTTATCTATTTCTATTTCAAAGGACAAAACTATTTCCAAGTCTTTGAAAAACTGTAAACATTCGAAGTTGGTCACAAAGCGGGTTTTATCGATGGACACTCGATACTTTTAGAATTGGTTTCTTATCACTGCAAAGTATGGAGCTAAAGTAAAACAATAGCGTAAAAAACTTCGTTTCTTTTCAGTTTAAACAACCAAAAAAGTAAACAAAAGCTTGGCTCAGAAATGTAGTTAGTATCCAGTCATCACTAGCCCAAATCCAACATGTTGGAAAGGGTCAAAGCTTCTGGGTATTCATCACGGCCATTTTTCTAGCTTCAATTTCAGCACCGGGTGATACGGAAGGGAATTGAACCCGCGAGTTCCGATCAAACGACCAAGGGTCAACCATTTGGCTATGAAGGAAGGCGATTGGGAGAACCCGCCGTCCCACCATATCCTCCACATTAATATTACCTTAACAGGTGCCCTAGTCATCATCTCGCCAGATCCTCGCGGAAAGATACGGGCTTGCGCAACCATCTCCAGCACGGAGGTTTTTCCTAGAATATAGTTTTTGCGAAGGCGGATTAAAATTACCGGCGCTCTGGTCTCCAACAACGACAACTCGTGGCAGATTGTCGGCAGTGTTGTACGACGAGTCGTATTCGTTCAGCAAATCCAGCACCTCGGAGTACATATCGATCAACGAGCGCTAAAATGCATTTTATGAATAAAATCATAGCTCTAATCACCTTTAGCCGCTTCATCCGCCGTGCTGCCCCTTGGTCCGTCAACAACAATCGCTGCTTCAGGTTCTTGTTCTCCTTCTCGAGCCGCTCCAACTCGTGCTGGTATTGGCTCTAAATGTGGAATGTGGTGAAATGAAATTTTAAATCACCTGAGTCCTGAGCATCTCCTCCTGCAGTTTTTGAAGTCGCTCCTCGGCACTCTCGACCATTTTCTCTTCTTCTTTCTTCTCTTCCTGGTTACCAAAAGCGCTGAAGAGCGCCGCCAGACCGACACCTTCTAAAAGTGAACATTTCCATCAAGCAGTAGTTAGCTTACCTTTCACTCCAGATGGCCCAGACTGTTGATTGTCTTCTTGTTGTCCTTGCTCTTTCGAATTATTTCTTCTTCTCTCCTCCATCTTCTGAAGCCACGACTCCTTCGCGTCGCCGAAGCCGGCTTTCATCGCAGCCAATTTGGTCGTAAGCTCCTAAGCCAGAACTTTATATCTTTTGGATATTTCAAACCTGAAATGCACCCGAATCGTCAAATTTGGCCCATTCGGGCATCGCGAAATCGGGGAGCTTGGCCTTCCAGTCTTCATACCACTAAAATGTTAATTGGCGAGAAGAAAAGGGCAATTTTACATTTCTAGCCGCCAAGCTTCCGCCAATGGCGCCGGTCGCCAGAAACCATCGTAGACGGAGCACACCTCGAGCGACTGCGGCCACGAATTTGCGCTCTTGTTGGATGTTTAGGGCCAGAGGGCGGTGCGCCAGCCTAAACGTCATAATTTGGAATGGAGAAATTGGCCTACAATCTGCGCTCTCGAGTGTTGCGACTGCTGGAAACTTGGTACGAGGAGAGTGCTTGCATATGAGATCTTAAAATGTCTTTGCTATCACAAAGTACAACACACCTTCTATAAGTCCCCAGGGCCACATGTCGAAGCATCGCGCGGTTCGAGGAGCAGAGTTGTTTTACGACCACCATCCTTCACAGCGCATACCTGAAATTTATCACCATCAACAAATCTGGGCAAAAACAAGATAAGAACGAAACGAAAACACGAACTAGCCGGAAAAATTATTTGGCTCAAATAATCACAGAAGACGCGCACTGGTCGAGAACGGAAACAACAATCGAGACGAGCGGGGGGGGGGATGGAGGATCACAGGAAGCCGTATGGGAAAAAGTGCGCGGGAAAGACTACCGAATGTTGATTAAGCTGCTTCTTTGAAAGGGGATATCGTTACAAGCAGTGTTTTTAAGAATTATTGCAGTTTTGGAGATGGGAACGACATATTTTGCGCTCAGCTCGAGCTCATTCGAAAGAGTATCTTTTCCTGAGGACGAAAAACCCGCGGAACAACGATTTTGAGAAACCGACGACTTTTTAAAACGAAAAAGTGAAAGTGGCCAACTTTCCGAGCAAGAAATTTTTTTGGATGAATTATGCTTAGAAAAAGATACTCTTTCTCACGAGCTCGAAATCAGCGAATTTTGTATAAAACCGGCTTGGTCCCACCTCGAAGTTCCAAAATTTAAAAAACAACGCCTTGTGAGAGAGATGCATACACACACCTGTACAAAAAGACACAAATTTTGCTTGGAAGCATAAATAAATAGGATGTCGGATATTAAAAGATGCTAAAAGACGAATACAACGGAGAAAAGTAATAAATAGAAATTGGACAGCGGTGGGCAATTGCTTCTACGAGTGCATCAGGAAATCATCGGCTCGATCGGTGGACTAGTTGGGGAATGAGAGGAGTTTCTTCTCTTCCTGGCTCCCAAAAGCGCTGAAGAGCGCCGCCAGACCGACACCTTCTAAAAGTGAACATTTCCATCAAGCAGTAGTTAGCTTACCTTTCACTCCAGATGGCCCAGACTGTTGATTGTCTTCTTGTTGTCCTTGCTCTTTCGAATTATTTCTTCTTCTCTCCTCCATCTTCTGAAGCCACGACTCCTTCGCGTCGCCGAAGCCGGCTTTCATCGCAGCCAATTTGGTCGTAAGCTCCTAAGCCAGAACTTTATATCTTTTGGATATTTCAAACCTGAAATGCACCCGAATCGTCAAATTTGGCCCATTCAGGCATCGAGAAATCGGGGAGCTTGGCCTTCCAGTCTTCATACTACTAAAATGTTAATTGGTGGAAAGAAAAGGACAATTTACATTTCTAGTCGCCAAGCTTCCGCCAATGGCGCCGGTCGCCAGAAACCATCGTAGACGGAGCACACCTCGAGCGACTGCGGCCACGAATTTGCGTTCTTGTTGGATGTTTAGGGCCAGAGGGCGGTGCGCCAGCCTAAACGTCATAATTTGGAATGGAGAAATTGGCCTACAATCTGCGCTCTCGAGTGTTACGACTGCTGGAGACTTGGTACGAGGAGCGCGCTTGTATATGAGATCTGAAAAATGTCTTTGCTATCACAAGGTACAACACACCTTCTATAAGTCTCCAGGGCCACATGTCGAAGCATCGCGCGGTTCGAGGAGCAGAGTTGTTTTACGACCACCATCCTTCACAGCGCATACCTGAAATTTATCACCATCAACAAATCTGGGCAAAAACAAGATAAGAACGAAACGAAAACACGAACTAGCCGGAAAAAAATATTTAGCTCAAATAATCACAGAAGACGCACACTGGTCGAGAACGGAAACAACAATCGAGACGAGCGGGGCCATGGAGGATCACAGGAAGCCGTATGGGGGAAAAGTGCGTGGGAAAGACTACCGAATGTTGATTAAGCTGCTTCTTTGAAAGGGGATATCGTTACAAGCAGTGTTTTTAAGAATTATTGCAGTTTTGGAGATGGGAACGACATATTTTGCGCTCAACTCGAGCGCATTCGAAAGAGTATCTTTTCCTGAGTACGAAAAACCCGCGGAACAACGATTTTGAGAAACGGACGACTTTTTAAAACGAAAAAAGGTAAATTGGCCGACTTTCCGAGCAAGAAAAAGTTTTGGATGGGAAAAGTTTAGCAGATCATGCTTAGAAAAAGATACTCTTCCTCACGAGTTCGAAATCAGCGAATTTTGTATAAAACCGGCTTGGTCCCACCCCGAAGTTCCAAAATTTCTAAAAAAAACAACGCCTTGTGAGAGAGATGCATACACACACCTGTACAAAAAGACACAAATTTTGCTTGGAAGCATAAATAAATAGGATGTCGGATATTAAAAGATGCTAAAAGACGAATACAACGGAGAAAAGTAATAAATAGAAATTGGACAGCGGTGGGCAATTGCTTCTACGAGTGCATCAGGAAATCGTCGGCTCGATCGGTGGACCAGTTGGGGAATGAGAGGAGTTTAATCGCTTTTGGGCCGATCAGTCCCTTTCCCTCTCCGATACAACACGGGAAGTAGGGACAGGAGAGCGAAGAAGGAGAGCAGCCCGACCGAGTGCCACGACCAGGCCACATTCGTGTGGGTCATCGTCTCGAGGGTGGCCCCAGCCTGGATGAAGAGGAATGAGGGTGGGGCCACCCCGAGGAACGTCCCCCAGAAGAACGGCGAGACGGGCACGTTCAGCACCGGGGAGGCGATGTTGATGAACCAGTTTGGCAGCAGGGGTGTCACCCTGAAAAAAGGAAGATTACTAGGTTTTCATGTTTCGCGTTTCTTTTGTCTCGTTTATTCTTCATCGCAATAAATTAGCAACAAATTGAGGGTTGCAAAATCTGCCAAATGACAAATCGGCGAGATGAAAAATGGCGAAATTTCTCCATATTTAATCTAGCCAAAAACGAACCTGAGGAAAATGATGTAGTTGAACAAATTCTGCTTGTGCTTCTCAATCTCCGTCTGCCACGAGTTGACACGCTCCGGGAAGTAGTGCGTCACCAGTCCACGCCCAAGCAGAAACGACAGCAAGTAGCAGACCGTTGCTCCAATGGCCGAGCACGAGCAGATGAGGGTCAGCGCGACGAAGAACGGGAACAGATAGCCCGAGAGGATGGATAGGAAGATCGATCCCGGGATGGCGAACGATTGGAGCATGATGTAGACGACGACGATCCCGCACATCACCTGAAAAGGATAGTATGGTCCAGTAATTTTCATAGTCTTTTTAGCAAAATTAAGTTTCATTTTCCAGTAATTGTAATTTTGGTCAAGCGTCGAGCATTTTACGTCGAAAAAAACTATATTTAAGTATTTTTCTACCAATTTTTATAAAAGTTTCCGTTAAGGAGTAGCAAAACAGTTTAGCCAACGCACCGTATAATAATGCTGCTCCTTGTATTGCGACAGGATCAGTCCGAGTCGCTTGGCTTCATCGAGATTCCGGGGATACTTGAAATGTTCGCGATCCTCGTCGGCAAGCTCCGGGAAATTGTAGTAGACGGCAGTCAGGAGGCAGGCGAACGTGAAGAATATCCCGGCGAGGCACAGCAGTGGTCGGCTTCTCTCCGACGTCAGCATGCCCGTCTAGAAATAGACTTTATCTTGGAGAAAAGCACCCGAATTGAGAGGAGATTGAATAATGGAGAATAAATAAAGTTCACGTTATACAACAAAGTTGACGAGTCACCGTATCAAAATGAAAAGGAATGGATCCTAAACGATCAAAGATACAATACAAAGAAGGCAGAATCATTGAAAAAGACCCCTTGTATAGCTCGAGCAGACCCGAAAATTTTGAGGGTTTGTGCGAAATTGAAAGTTAGAATCGTCTTTAAAGGAGTTTTTGACTGGCATAATCGTGTATCCTTATTTTAATGTGATAAAACATCCTAACACAAATTGGACATGAGTCGGCAGCTAAATATACTCTTGGCTTATTAATTTCAGGTATATAATACTTTGTTAACGATGTATCAGACAAGAATCCTCCGCTAAATACTTTTGTATGGCTTCTAGAACTTTACAAAGTTGCTCGGACGCTCTAACTATATAAGTCTCCCAATAAAAAAAGAAAAGGGTAATAAAGCGTGTAAATCATGCATGAACACCAAATATGCGGACAAATGGCTTTTCTCTTCCTGATGTGTGCTCGGCACCAGTATAAGCGAGAACGTAGTGAACGGGATGCCAGGCCAGGGAAAACGTCTCGGCATCGTGCTTCACTTCATAAACTCGCTCGCCCGTATTCGTCCACGCAATGTCGATATGATGGTCCTCGGAAGCACCGGCCAACAAACGACCGTCGTGCGAGAAAGATATCGCGCGAATCGGCCAATCGTAGCGTCCAATCGTCCGTTCGCACATCATATCGTCGACGGTCCACAGCGAGATCAAGGAATCGCTGCCTCCGCAGGCTAATCGGCTACCATCACGCGTCATTGCCAACGCGTTACAGTTGGTGCCAGGAGAATGGACTTGTTTCGATTGAAGATGGTGCAGATCCCGGCCGTTCAGCACTTCAATTCTGCCGTTGAACGTCGAAACAAAGAGGAGGTCGCCCGTTTCATCGTAAATCACGTCGAGGATCGCATTTTTGGAGCTGAAAAGGTAAAAATTAAATGGTGAATTGTTCAATTCGTTCTTTAGTATTTCCGGTTAAAAGGGGGCTCCGATTTGTAGGAGCTATTGATGTTTGGGGGGGCATTTTTTTTGGTGGCCTGGGTCTAAGCTTAGGCTTAGCTTTAACTTTGCGTACGCTTGGCTTAGACTTAGCTTATGCTAGGCTTAGGCTTAGCTTAGGCCTAGGCTTGGTTTTGGCTTAGCTGGGCTCCTAGCCTTGCTTAGACTTAGCCTAGAGTAGCTTAGGATTAGCTTAGACTTGGGCTTAACCTAGGCTGGCTTAGGTTTGGCTTAGGCTGGGCTTGGCTTGGTTAGCTTAGGCTTTGAGACAAGCTTAGGCCAGAAAAAGCCCCCAAAAAAAAGATGCCCCCCCAAACATCAATAGCTCCAAAGTAAGGAGTTCCTACAGGGAAATACTAAAGAACCGCTTTAAATTTCGCAGCAAAACCAACCTGAAACTCGGCTCGGTCTCGGTGAATGTCCGTTTGTCGATGACGCGCACCTTGTCGTCCTTGCCAACCACCGTCAAATAATTTCCGCACGGGGTCCAGGTGCACAGCAGATTGCCCGACTTGGTTACCATCGACGACGCGGGCTTTGTGCTCCGGATATCCCACAAGTTGACTGTTTTATTGTTCGAGACGCTGGCAACGATATTCGCGATTTGTGGATGAAAGGAAACGGCCGTCACTTCGTCGCCGTGGTTTGTGCTCTGGAAACCAGAGCTAATCCTGAAGCCCGATTCGACGGTTCCCACGGACAAATGGCCATCCTGAGTTCCGAATGCTAGCTTCGAGCCGTCGACATTCCACGAGAGCGCCCGGGCAATCCCTCGGCCTACATCCACGGCTCTCGAGCGGCAATTCTTCTCAAAGTGATCATTGGCTGTGCGTCTCGTCTCAAGCTTAGGGGCTCTTCTCGAATATGGATCCTTGCGTGAGGCTGTCAGCACTTTTGTGGCCATCGTTGGCCCTGAAAGAAAATGTTTTTAGTTGAGCTACAAGGTGATATGGAAAGAAATGAAATATGAAATCAGATAAGGATCATGGTTACCTTTTAATTGCTACCTTGATTTTTGATAAGGCCTCGATTAGTTTCAATTTGAAACTTTCAAATTTTAATCGGCGCCAAGAAAGGAAATAGTGCTGGAATGGGCTAAATTTTCTTATACGGCCACCTACTCAAAACCCAACTTTTGATATGTCAAGATGCTCAGCAGGACGTGCTGGTGCAAGATCCGTTGAGAAAACTTGGCGGCAAAAGCTCTATCTAGAGATACACGACTTCGAAGTTGGCTAGTGTCGTATCCGGTCACCTTCTCAAAAACAAACTTTTGATATGTCAAAATATCCAGCAGGACGAGCTGATACGAGATCCGTGGAAAAAACTTGGCGGCCAAAGCTCTATCTCGAGATACACGACTTCGTAGTTCAATATTCTGACTGCGAAAAATCGGTTTTCGCTGATCGATAAGATCAATAACGCTTTGATTCAGGCTTAGCTTTACTCAACACACCCAGTTTAAGCCTAAGTAGGCTTCTTGCCACCCAGGGCCTATTCGCTTCGGATGGGCGCGAGCTCGTACAGGGTTTCGAAATGGGGGCGCCAAGGCCGGCGAAGCGGCCGGGGCCGCCCCGATTTCGAAAGAGTGGAGCGGCAGCCCATCCGAAACGACTGCCCACCTTGCCTGACCCTGATCAGAAAGCAAAAAGAATGTGCGAAAAAAGTAAATGTGGGTTCAAAAACGCGCTTTTGATCACTTAAGTAGGTTTCCGAATTTTCCTCTGGAATTCGTACCGTCTTTTGTTGCTTTTCGTACTACTGCCGCGCTCGATATTCGCCATTTTGTTGCTTTCCTTTTATGATATCTCAAGATAGAGCTTTTTCCGCCAAATTATTTTAACGGATCTCTCACCAGCTCGTCCTGCTGGGCATTTTGACATATCACAATTTGGGTTTGAGTAGGTGACCGTATAAGCAAATTTTTCCCTGGAATGTCCGAGCAAAGCTTTTTTTGGATGCTTTATTCTTCCGTCCGACAGGGCCGAAGACCGTATCATATTAGCACCTATAGGAATGGAACACAGAAAAGAGGGCAGTTCGCAAAAAAAAGATAAAGTAACTGTAAAAATTGAAATAAAGTAAGACGGCAGCCCTTTAAATATAATTTTGTCCGTGGCCCGCGTCATTTGGTGTAGCGCGGAACGGACGTTCGGGATTTCCGATTTCTGCTCAGATCCCAGCCGCAGGACGGGTTCGAACCTACCCAGGATTTTAGGGAACGACTACTTATATACAAGATTGTGGATTATGGCAAGAGTCCGAACCGACCGAATTTTGATAATTTCCCAGCCAGCTAGCTCGTTAATAACTGTGATTTCAAATTATTACAATATAAATTTTACCTTATAAAATAAGTATACGTTCGAAGCGTACGACATTTGCTAATTGGCAGAAAGGAGGGACGCAGGGACGCCACAAACTACAAAACTAGCACTATACTCGAGATTATCGGGTAAGAAAATCGGAATTGGAGGTATCTAGCTATATAAGTATCACCAAACTCGGTTGCTATGATTAAATCGGTATTTCAATAATGGCGGTTGCAGCGAGGGCACGGAGAACGCTCGTCAATTGTACCCTTCCGGCCCCGCCATTGCCAATTCGCAACCTCGCGAGGGCAGGCAGGACAACAAACTCTAGACAATCGAGGGGCGCATCACGAGTCGCCGTCGACCAACTAGTTTTGCCCCCAAGCCACACACCAATGCAATCCCATTCTACCTGAATTCAGACGACACATTCGACGAGATGGAGATCAATTTTATTGGGGACGACTACGGCCCGCTGTTCTACTACCAATTCCGGTTGATTCTCATCGGCGATTCGACCGTCGGCAAATCGAGCCTCCTCAAATATTTCACCGAGGGCAAGGTGGCCGAGATCAGCGACCCCACCGTCGGCGTCGACTTTTATGCGCGGATGGTCGAGCTGAAGCCGGGGTATCGCGTCAAATTGCAGCTCTGGGACACGGCCGGCCAGGAGAAGTTCAGGTGGGCGCGGGTTTTGGCAGCGATTTTGCAATTGGTTCGTCAAAAAGCAAAAAGTGCTGCCCACTCACGGGATTGAACCGTGGACCTTCTGTTTACGAGACAGACGCTCTACCACTGAGCTAAACGGGCTTGGAGCGGGGGGAGTGGGAAAGGTTTTTGAGGGTAGCCCTTTCGGTTCCGTGTCGGCAAATGCAGGGGGGCGGAGAAGGTGAATAATTCGAAAATTAATTGAAATCTAGGCTATTCAAATTGGGTTTTATTAAGCAATTAGTGGGATTTCGAAATTCGCCCTATCCTATCTTCTGCAGACTTTTTTGCCTGTTTCCAAATCCGCGTTCAAGACTGGAAAAATAGCTGAATTTAAAAAGTTAAAACGCATTTTGCCCTTTTCTAAACTATTTTTACTATCCCTAAACACGAAAAATTTACATATTTTTGAATGACAAATACAAAGATATCGGTTTTCGACGAAAAACGACCGTTTTGGCCAAATTGTCGACTTTTTGGAAATCTTTTAATTTGTTTTTATGGTTCAACGATTTGAAATACAGCTTTATTTAATTAAACACATTATTAAATACTTTCGATAAAGTTACTAGGCATATCTCGTCACCAAAAATTTCGCTCCCCCCGATAATGGGAAAGAACCAACTTTTTTCTTGAATTTTGAGCCGCAGGTCGTGAGGTTCTCGCTCGAATGAGCATCTTTTCACCGAAAACGAGCATTTTGCAATTTGTGAGCATGAATTCGGGATCAGCGAAAAGGGCTGCACAAGATGCATAATTATTTGCATTATACTCCCCGATTTCAGGTCGATCACCCGCTCCTACTACCGCAATTCGGTGGGCATCATGCTGGTGTTTGACGTGACGAGCCGCGAGAGCTTTGAGCATATCCAGGTGGGAGAGCAAAAGACAGAGATGCGAACTGTTAATAAACATTCAATTTTAAAAACTAAATTAAATAGTGGAATCAAAATTCAGGGCTGGTTGAACGAGGCACAGAATAACGTGGGTGGACCCTGCCCGGGACAGTCCGTCTTTCAGCTCGTCGGCCATAAGGCTGATCGGGAGCAGGAGCGGCAGGTTAGTTTGGAAAAAAGTTAGACAATCGAGTTTAGGTGCTTCACGAGGAGGGCGAATACTTTGCCAAATACCACAAGATGAAATACATCGAGACCTCGGCGATTACCGGCGAAAATGTGAATGACGCGTTTTTGATGGTGAGTAGGGGGAGAGGGCGAAGGTTTTCAACGAGTTACCGTCCCGAATTGCACTTAATACACTTCTTGGAGGTTCAATTTTGAATTTGCGGTGCATTCGCAAGATGAACTTTAGAAATTTAGTAAAAAACCAGGGTTGAAAAGCCGCTTCGCGACTTTTCACGCCTAGCCCATCTTGACCGCATGCTATTCTACGCTTTGCATAATTGCGCTGAATTCAGATGACAAAAAATGAAAATGATTCGCTTCTGACCCTTTATATAGGCGACTTCCTACTTCCGGTCAATGCTAATTTTTCCTAGCGAAGAGGGTTTTACAAAAACTTAAATTTAATATCGAAAATGGCAGATTTTTATAGATCTGTTATGTGGGCAGTCATCCCTAGACCATTACGCACCTAATGACGTATCATACCCACCCATAACTTCTTCCCCTATAGAGATACGACTGGAACAACGATACGGAAGTGGATGCAAAGTGGCACACACACACACAGACACTATTTTTTTATATGTAGTAGGATATCGATTTTTCGCCCAAAATGTCGAATTTTTAAATTGTTAGACAGTTTTCCTTTTAAATAACGGCTAAATTTTAACAAAAACATTATTACCAAAAAACACCGGCTATATTTGGCCAAAATTTGGACTTTTCATTTTTTTTTGAGAAACTTTAACATAGTAATTTTAATAAAAACGGTTAAATAACTTTCTATTTTAATACAAGTACAATAAATATAAATTTTTTGACAGAAAAATTGCCAATTTGCGATGAAAATTCGACTATGGAGTTTTTTCTAAGTCAGTTTATTGTTTTTCCTCTTGAAAATCGTTAAATTTTACTGGAAACCCTATTAAAAAACTGAATATTCCGCTGCTAGGGATTTCTGGGTAGATCAAAAAAAATTTTGGTTCCCCCGATAACGCGACAGCTCCTCTGAACGATTTTGACGTCCCAAATTCAAAATTAATTAGTTTTTCGGTTCACTTGAAATTAAATAAACAAATTTTCAGATGGCGCACGAGGTGCACGCGCGTCTCGAGTCGGGATACCTTCGAATCCAAGACGGATGGGAGGGGATAAAGAGTGGAATGATGGGAACGAGATCAATCTATCTTTCTGAGGAAGACCTACGCGACGATACGCCCTCAAATTCATGCTCCTGCTAACCATTTTATGCTGTTTTTTGTGCTTTACGTTTCGCTTCAAGCTACCTCTCTTCGTTTTCCGCCCGGGGTATTCAATTTTTGGCGGATTTAGGGGGAAAGAAGGGTTGATTTTGAAGAAGACGGCGGTTCTTTCGAAATATCAAAAAAAAAAAACGAAAAACTCCCAAGCCCAAGCCTAAGCCGAAGCCTAAGCCCAACCCAAGCCCAATCCCAAGCCTGAGCCAAAAATTAAGCTCAAAAGCCTAAATCTAAGTCTAAGTCGTACAAGCCTAAGCCGCCCAAGCCTAAGCCTAAGCCGCACAAGAAGCTTGAGCTGCCTGAGCCCAAGCTTAAGCCTAAGTCTAAACTCCTAAGTCCAAGTCTAAGTCCAAGCCAATGGCCTAAGCCTAAGCCTAGCCGAACAGTCCTTCCTTTTAAACCCCGTTTTCCGCCAAAAATTCGATGCCTAAAGTTTTCGTAGCATTTGCCCCCGCCCACTCAGCACTTTCCACTACGGGTCCTTCCACGTTACAACCAAATAATGCCCAGCCTATTTTTTGGTGCCCACTTTGCCGGTTCTAAAGGTAACCCCCCACCCGTCAATAGACTAGGTCACTTCCACGTCCCTTTAAACCCACCAATAGAGAGCTTTTTCACTGACAGCCTTTTCATGGATTTCGATTCTAGTCATCGGCGAGTTAATAAACATTTATACCGCTAATTATGACAGCTACACCGTGATACAAATTATGATGCAGCTGAGAGAGGAGGAGCAGGCAGACGAAACTGGTTTTTTTGTGCTGAAGGCGTTGACCTTTCCGGGGGAAGAGGGGGAAAGAGTGAAGGAGAGAGAGAGAGAGAGAGAGAGACAGAGAGCGAAAGAGAGAGACAGAGCAACACCATCGATTCCATTCTTTCCTCATACCGAGCAACAGCAGGATGACCAGCGTTTTTGAGCCATTTTCCCGTTGCTCGGCACCGCAGCCGTTTTTGGGCAACCAATTTGGCTTTTTCAATTTTCTCCATGCCTCTCTGCTTCAAAAAATAAGTACTAGTCGAAAATCGACAAAAATAAACATTTCGGTATTTCTAATTCAAATTTGTGGACTTTTTCCGCTTATCACCAGCAAAAATCGATGAAATTCGTATTTTTTGCATCTACCGTAACAAAGAGCACATGCCAACGCCCCTAAAACATGACCCAAATGCCGGGAATGCGTCCCTTTATTCCCTGCCAATCTCGCAGGTCATTCCTCGGCGGCAGAGAGTGACTACAGGGGCTTTCCATTGTCATTCCGCGTACTACTCTCCGGTCTTTTCAATCTGACTCTCTGCCTCTCTCTCTCCCTCTCCCTCTCCTCTCTCTCTCTCTCTCTCTCTCTCTCTCTCTCTCCCTTTTCTACCAGCCTGTAGCGGGTTCAAAATTTGGCCGTCAATTCTGCAGCATGGCTCCCTTTGCTTCTTTTCTTTTCCGTCCGCATACACCCGCAACAGCCCTCCGTCCCTCCCTCTCCACTTTGTCCCGTTTGACCTATCGATTTTACTGTACCGTTTTTGCTGCAACTCTGACTAAATTCATGCGAACTGTACTGTTAAAACAAGACGAAGGTTTCAGATTTTAAAAATACAAATTTTGCTTGCAAATAAAAATTTCTGGCTCTAAATAATCCATTTCCTCATCGATTCAATGCATTACGACATCAAATGTTAGGTACTGGACTGTTAGCAGGGGGGGATTTTACGCAGAGAAAAGGATTTTGATTTTCCATCAATATCTCTGTTGTTTTTGCTAAAGTATAATGCGGATTTTTAGCGGTTTTAGTACTTTACCAGGGTTGAAAAACCGCTTCGCGGCTTTTCAACCTTGGCCCCGTCTAGGATCGATGAAGTATTGACTTTGCATAATTCTTGCCGAAAATCGCTCACCAAAAATGAAAACCACCAGCTGCCCCCCGCTACGCGGGGTTCAGCTATTCCAAATTGGAATTTTGAATTTGAATACTGAATTTGACTGAATTCCCGGTCGGACGGACGTCGGGCAGACGGACATTAGAAATTTATATTTAGTAGATTTCCACTTCCGGCGTATGCTAATTGCTTCCTAACAAAGAGGTTGGCGGAAAGCTTTACAAAAACCTAATTTTAATATCGAAAATAGCAATTTTTCAAAACTTTTATGTGTGTGCAGTCGATTCCGGCCCCTTCTTTACCCTATGACGTTTCTTCCTGACCGAAAAAATGCTTCCCTGAGGCTGTAGGTGCGGAACATCCAAACGGAAGTGCATGCAAATATACACACACACACACACACAAACACTATTTTTTTATATATAGTAGGATTGATTGCTAGGAACCTATCAAAATATTAAAAATGTTTTTCCAATTTTCAAATTAAACTTTTTTGGATTTATCTATCTGAAAAACTATGTGACATTTTAGAGAGAGAGAGAGAGTTAGAGAGCAAGAAGGCAGAGAGAGATAGAGATAGAGAGACGCAGGTGTCCATAGGAAGATGATTCCGCCTACCTGGACGTGCGCTTTGATGTCCCAAAAAACATGACGTTTTTTTGGTTCCTTTTTCCGAGCACCTATCCAAATATGCGATGTCCAGCATGAAACGCCCTGTTTACACCTCTGCCGCCCGGTTTCCGGTATTTCATTATCGATTTTGGGGGTTGGTGAGGCCCATCCGATTATTCATCAGGGGGATTGTTTGGCCCGGGTTTTCCCCAAATTTTAGGGTTTGTTTGTTTGTTCCGCGGTCCCATGCCGCGGTTTAACATTTGGCAAAAAAAATATTCTATTCATAATGCTTTTCACTCGATTCCTTTTTCATGCCGTAATCGATTGTCATGTTTTCGTCATGTTTCTACGTCATGTTTCTTGGTCTTGCTGATCCGACTTATTTTGGCAAAGTTTTATCCATCGAGATTTGCTTGGTTCTATCCCACTTTTTGAATGCCTTCAGCAAATTCTAAATTCTTAGGCCCACTCTAATAGTGGATTCTTTTCAATGTTTCCCGTTTTTTAAGAGTTTAGAATTTTTAGGCTAGAAGGGGTATGTCAGAACCGGTGGAGCGGCCTTTTTTTCTTAAAGGGGCTCGGAAATCCAAATTCGTGCATGCGGGGATTGCACTTACTTGACAAAGCGAATGGGTGACCGCCGAGAAGAACCACAAAAGTGGCTTCGTGGTGAACAGAAACGTAAAATGTTTGAAACCAAAAGAAAGTTCTCAGGGCGCGCCGATTACATGCCGTAATTCTTTTGTAAGGCCCCAATCTCTCGATCTCGGCGATTCTCAGATCAATTTTCATAAATAAAACGGCTACAATGATCAAAATTGGATGATAATTACAGAAATAGATTCAGAATTTTGAAATTCAAGCGTTTTCGCGTACAAACAGCGCAAAGTTTATGCGGCGCGATCGCGTTGCGGTTGCATCTGGCTATTTACCAGGAATCAACGCAGGGGGCCGCGGACCAATCTCGGAGCCCCTTTAATCTACTTAACCTTCTTGCTCACCCAATTTCTCTGTGTGTTTTTTTTTGGAAGATTCTAAATCTTTTTGGCGTTTCCTTTAAAGAACGGATGGAGGTAGGAATTTCCCGTTATTTATTATTTCCCTCTGGAAGCTAATACTAGATTTTTTTTGAACGATTCCATTGCCAAAACTTTCTGCCAGACCCCCTGCCAACCATTTTACCCCTTACCCCCGCAAATCCACGCCGAGAACCCCCATTTTTTGGTTGAAACCCCGGCGCGATCCGTTGGATGTTTGGTCATTGATTGATAGGGCGAAATTCCGGGGATGGGCTATCGCTCGGCCCATTTTTGCGCACCGGCCACGGGAATTGAACTGCGGCCGCGGTTTCCGGTTGAGAATTCGCGTAGATAAACCTGGAATAAAGCGGGAAGTTCACCTGTGTAGTAAGGAAAAAATAGTAAAGGAGAATATATCCAGTACACTACGAAAAACACCAATATACGTTAATTTGAAAATTTCCAAACGGATTAAAGCGAGCTTCTGCGTCTCCAATAAGCGAAAATCTAGCTTTTCAGTCGAAAAATATTGGAAAATCGCGCTTTGTTGCTCTCTCTCTCTCTCTCTCGCTCTCTCTCTCTCTCGCTTTCGCTCTTTCTCTCTCTCGCTTTCACTCTGTCTCTCTCTCTTTCACTCTTTCTCTCTCTCGTTTCACTCTGTCTCTCTCTTTCTGCCTATCTCTCTGTCTCTCTCTGTCTCTCACTCTCTCCTGATTTTATTAAATTGACATAAAAACAATAAAACAGAATCTCCGGGACGTTCCCACATGAAATCGGACGATTTATTGACATCGGATGACAGTGACGGTGTGTAGCTTTTCAACGTTACGTACGCTACATTCCAATTGACATATCATCAGTTTGGTTTAAAAATTTAACTCTTTAAATATGGCACATCAACAGCAAAATGGGGCATAAATTCAAGCGATTACCGTATGTTGTGCCGAGTACACGGCCGTGAAACGTAAGCAGCAGCCGAACGGCCCCTGTTATCACAATTTTGCACACCGGCTTTTTTTCTGAATGCCCCCAGCCTTTTTTTGTGGGTTCTTCTGAACCGACCGCTCAGAAAAAGCGGGTATCTCCAGCTTCTTATCTAGATTTTTCTGTTCTCCCCCTGTTTCTACCCTTTTTTTTGTGGGCCATTCATTTGGACATCATGGCTTCTTCTTGCAGGACTGGGTTCTTTCTGGAAAAAGAGGAAGAAGAAGAGGACGAGGGACAGCTGATGGATTATTATAAGTATCGACGACTACACGATACGCCAGATGACGATGACTTGGAGCCGACGCCATCTACTTCGTGAGTCATTATTTCAAGGAATTTGCGTTTTTGCCTTAAAAACGTTCAAACCTTCTGTTGTCCGCTGTAAGTTACCGTAACCTAGCCAATCTAATGGCTGATTCTCAAACCGAAAAGCGGCACATTTTCTTATTGTTGTTTAGCGAAATTACCGTAACCGTAATCTACCGTAAGATATCAATTTGCTTCATTTTTGATGGCGCCTAGCTAAGCGCCTAAGCCAAGCCCAAGCCCAAGCCTAAACCTAAGCCTAGGTCTGAGTTAAGCCAAACCTAGCCTAAGCCTGAGAATAAAACCTAGCATAAACTAAGCCAATTTAAGCCAAGCCTGAGCCTAAACCCAAGGACCTTAAGCTAAGCCCTGCGCAAGCCAAGCCTAAGCCAAACCTAACCTAAGCCAAGCGAATCTAAGCCAAAGGCCTAACCTAAGCCAAGCCTAAGCCAAGCCAAGCCGAAGCGGTAGCCTAAGCCTAAGCTAAGCCAATCAAAAAAAAAAAATTTTTGGCTAAGCCTAATAGCCAACATCACGTCTAAAAACGGCGCTGCTGATCATTTTTTGGTGGACTGTTCTAAATCGTGCCCTCTCTCTCTCTCTCTCTCTCTCTCTCTCTCTCCTCGCCTCAAATCACAAAACAAGAGCTCTGACATTGGAGATGCAAAGGGGTCCCCCCAAATCGATAGTATGTCCCCCTCTTGCCTTTTATCGGTCTATTTTGAGAATGACCTGAGATTTATTGAGATCCCCCGCGAAGGATCACCTCCACCTCCTCCTCCCCCCGGAAATACAGCCCCCCAAAAATGATTCGAATGAAAACCCGAGAGGGTGGAAGAGAAGGAAGAGGAGGAAGAGATTGCGAGTACGATCACATCCCCCCACCTATAGACAGACAGTCATTCCCTCCATACAACACTACCAAACCATCCTACCTACGGTTGATCATCGACTATTTTCACCCTGTAACACCGCCAATTATGGATCCGCATGGTGTCAAGTGAGTATATTGATCCGGATTAACGGTACGGTTTCGGCACGACCCGTCGGCATTTTGCCGTATTACACCGAATTCTTCCCAAAATTGGACCTGAGACGTATCGGACCCTAACTAACAACAATCCAGAGATATGTCCCCATTGCTACCGTAATCCTCGAGTTACAACAAAAATAATATTTTTCCGCAATGCCAAAGAGTTTTTTCGGCTTGCTTCTTTTTGGGCTTTCAGCGATTGGCATCAACTTTCGGCCATGAAAAAACCACTAATTTTTATAACTTTGTAATAACACCAGGAACCAAATATTTTTAACTGTTTAAAACCTCAAAAAAAAAACACACGATAGTCGAGTCGAGAGTGGCGTTTCCATATCGGTGCCCTACATCTGGAATTTGGGGATCGGGTTCGGAGTGAAGCGGAATTTTTTTGGAGGCCAAGTCAACCATTTTAATTTTTATCCAAATCACCGGATTTATTTTTTATTTTTCGGTAGCAATTCTAGAAAATTAAACGTTTATTAGGAAGATAATTAAAAAAATCAACGGTGGAGGTGCTGCTCCAATTGCTTCCATTTCGCCAGAATCAATTTTATCTATAATTTAACCTTTTTAATAAATTCAAAATTACCGTATTTCAAGTTTTAAGAATATTTTTTGTCTACTTCCTGTTCAAAATTTTTCCGATTTCTTGACCCAGACCAAAACTACGAAATTCCCAGACCAATTCCTCCCACACACCCACAACTCAAATATCAGCATCGTCGAAAAGTGCGAGGAAATCGCGGCCAACCTTGAACGGGGCATTCATGCGAGAATTGTGAACGCGCCAGTTTTTACCGCATTTTTTGCGTGAACTTTGCGTCGCGCCAATTATCTGGCAGTTGGAAGGGGAACAGGAACGGGTCGAGATCCTTCACTCACTCACTCTCTTCCTCTCTCACTCTCTCTCGCTCTCTATCTCTCAGGCAGCCCAAAACTGGCGTTTTTGGTCCGTGTCCGTTACAATCCTTTCAAAATTCCGCAAAGATCCTCTGCTAGCTAGCCTGCCCGTCTTAACCTCAAGTTGTCGTCTATTCCCCCATTATAATGCCCAGTGTAGATCGCTGAAATACGGCTCGATTCCCCGATTTATTGTCACCATCGGTTGTTTTCGGGGTCGGCCCTTTTTTGGACGTTTTTTGCTAGCGGAACACGCCGGTCTTTTTTTTTCTGGTATTTCCTGTCTATTTGACGAGAGATAAAGAGAGATAGATAGAGAGAGAGAGAGAGAGTAAGAGTGCTAGAAAGCGAGCGAGAGAGCGATAGAGAGAGAGAGAGACAGAGCCGGATACTTTTTCGCGATTGCTTGCCCCGGAATTCTTGTTTTCTAATGGGTGTCTGTTTTTCCTTCAGCTTAGGCGATGCCTTAGCCGTTCCCCTTTTGCCCCCATTCGGTGCTATTTGGGCAACGGCTTTAACACCCATTATATCAGCTTAACGCCTATCTATTAATCCAAATGATCTTTTTAAATGGGTTGTGAAGGGAAAAACAGGATTGTAGATTGCCTAAAGTTTGTTTCGAAAATAGTTTTTTAGCTTTGAAAATCAAGATTTTTGGCTTTAAATTACCCAATTTTAGCGGCTTACCGCATTACGACGTCAAAAGTTAGCGGGGGAGGGGGGTATGAGAAAGGAATTTGTGCTTTTTTTTGTTTATTCACGACTTACCTGTTAAATTATTTACAGATATTGGTTCTGTTCTATTTCGCGGGGGGGAAAAAACTGTGCGGGGGGAAAATATGCCTCGCCAAAACTTCTATGTTTTCGCTATTTTCTCGGGATTTTTGCAACGCCATTCGATAGAGCATCAAAAATATACTAAGAGTTTTTGTTTAGCTAAAAATATTGTAATATAAAAAAGTTATAGCAAAAACAAAAAAAACTATTGAAACTGGTGCCGAAATGTTAGTTTTCGGCATTTTCGCCAGTTTTTCGATATTTTGAACCCGTCATTCGATAGAGCATCAAAAAATATACTAAGAGTTTTAATTTCATCTAAAAATATTGTTTTATAAAATAGTTATAGCAAAAACAAGGTTTATCGGTGTTTCCACATGGGATCGTGGAGTCGAAAGCTAGTTTTCGACATTTTCGATATTTTTTAAAAATTCCTTGATGCCATTCGATAGAGCGTCAAAAAATATACTAAGAGTTTTAATTACAACTCAAAATAGCAAAATATAAAAGAGTTATAACAAACCGAAGAACATTTTCCCCCCCGCACAGTTTCCCCCCCCGCGAAATAGAACAGCACCCAGATATTAAACTATATAATCGATTTTTACAGGGGCTTCAGTAATTTGTGATTGCTAGAAAGTTGCAAAAGTAACTTCAAAATAATCTAAAATTCGAAAAATGTGGCTTTTGTTAAAATTTTTCACACATTTTTGACCAAAATGCAAAAATTTTCGAAGTTTTTTATCTTAAAAACGGTTTAAGTTGCTATGAAATGGTTAATCTTTATTTGATATTAGACGATACTAAATCTAGATGCAAAATTAATCCCCCCGGCTAACGCCCCCGCTAACAGCCTAGTACCAAATACGATCTATCTGCCCGTTTTTCCTGTATGCCATTTTGTAGTGACTTTTGAACGTCCGTTTTAATATATTTAAGTAAAAAAAATTGCGACAATCAATTACGCCATTAAATTGGCTGTTTTTACAGGTCTTGAAGCTACAATAATTCCCAGAAAAAATTTGCGTCACACTCTCTGGCCATTCCGGTCATTTTATCTCGATCTTGGCTATCTGCTTGACCCCCGGGGCGACGAATTGCAAATTCATGCGACCCGTTTCCCTATAAATTGAGCCTAGAAATCGTACATCTACTCTGGGTTTCTTTCGATTATTTCTTCTAAAATGACGCCACTTAAACCGGCGAAACCTTCTTAAATGCCGTGCCCAAATTGTGCGCGCACTAATGGAAAGAAGCTTTCCTCCGAGCAGATGTTTCGTCGGAAACTGTCGACAATACCCGAGCTTCTCTCTGAGGGTTTCGACAGTTTGACCGGATATGGACCCGTTGAGAGGAAGATATCCCAGAGGAAATTGTCTAAAATGAAGTGGGTAAATGGGAGGAAGTGGGACGATACGTTTAGAGGGACGAGCAGGGCTGTCTGACTTAGGTTTAGGCCTGGCTTAAGCTTAGCTTAGCTTAGGCTTAGGCTTAGCTTAGGCTTACTTTTGGCTTAGGCCTAGACTGGTTTTTAGGCGATGACATCATTAACTTGTTAGAGCTAGACGAACTCAGCTGAGGCTTCGGCTTAGCCATAGGCTTAGCTTAGTTAATTACCCTTAGATGACCTGACAGCAGATTTTTTTGAGAAAAGCATCAGGGAAAGGATAAAACGCTGTAAAAGACGTCTATTCTAAGCAATATCAATTTAGACAATATGACCTGAACACGCAGATTGTCGACGGCTCGACGTCGTCCACAGAATCTGATGCGGATGAGGTTGGACAACACTTTTAAACCGTGAAAATTCAAATTTTTGCAGGATTTCGACCCATTCCTTGCCGACAATCCACCACAGGAGACACGGCGAGAATTTTTGACGCGTGAGTTTTAACTAAACAAGAGAGAGAGAGAGAGAGAGTGGTAGAGAGAGACAGCGCGAGAAAGAGCGAGAAAGCGATGTAATGTGAGGGAGAGCGAGTGAGATAGTGACCCCGAGTGAGAGAGAGAGAGAGAACAAGAGAGAGAGAGAAAACCCCTCTTTCCAGGCCAATACCGTAACATTGTCCATTTCTTCGTGGAAGATTGGTTCCTCTCCGGCGTTCTGGGCGTTATAACGGCTGTTTTATCGATAACAACAGACGTGGGCATCGAATATTTACAGCACTGTAAGTTTACATATACTTTAAAATATGTAAAGTGATACGAGTATATTCCAAGACTTCAGTGCCACTTTAAATGGTCAAAATGGCACTTTTTTAGTCAAAATCGTCAGCTACCAGTACTTCAAAGCGACAAGTGTCTACAGCGGATTTGCGGCATGGGTATGTTTATGCAAATTTGACTTTAAAGGGGCTAGAAACTCGAAAATCGACACCACCCATCGGCTAGGTCTCGACAGCTACACAACGCACCAAAGACCCTGTTTTCTAGTGGTTTGCACAAATACAGAATTTTTGGGGCAGTTCGTGTCTGTCTATACCCAGTCGTAAAGAGGGTAGATTCCGACACTTCCCAGTCCCTTTAAACCCCAATAAGCCATGAAAATTGAGCATCTCCCATTTCTAGGTACTTTTCCTGGTGATCTGCGTCTCGATAGCCGGCCTGATATGTCATGGCATCTCCAAACAGGCCGTCGGTACGCTCATTTCATCGCGTAATCGAGTATGCGACTTTTAGGCTCCGGAATCCCTGAAGTGAAGGTCATCATGGCCGGGTTTGCCATGAAAAATTACCTCACGTTTCGGACGCTGGTCGCCAAGATTTTGGCGCTGGTTTTTACGCTTGGGTCGTGTTTGCCCGTCGGGAAGGAGGTTAGTACAAAAGTGCACTGTTTCTCTCATTCTCGCGCGAGCTCTCTCTCTCTCTCTCTCTCTCTCTTTCTTTTTTTCTGTCTCTCCTTCTCTCTCGTTCTCCATCTCGTTCTTTTGTTCTCTCTTTCTCTTTATTTAGTTATCTAAATATCCTTTCTTCTCCTTTTCGCTTTCTACGTCTCTCTCGCTCTCTGTCTCTACCTCATTCTCTCGTTCTCGTTCTCTCTCCGCATAGGTATTCTTTGGAGTGTAGCGTAGCATGGCGTAGCCTAGCACACCGTACTGTGATGCTCACGAATTTCCACCATTTTCAGGGTCCATTCGTGCATATGGGTGCTATCGTAGCCTCGTTATTAAGCCGAATGACCTCGGCCTGTACCTATAATGCCTTTTTCTCAAACGAGGGTACGTTTTTGATAGTCACAGTTGCGCAAAGTTTTCATTTCCAAAACATATTTCAGGCCGCGCGATGGAGATGTTGTCATCTGGATGTGCCGTCGGAATCGCGTGCACATTTTCCGCACCGGCCGGAGGTAGGTGCCCGGGGGTTACGGTGGTTTTACAGGGGCCTGGAAGCCAGGAGTCAAGAAGGCAGCCACCCTTAGCTTTTCGGAAATTCAGGGTTTAGCGTTTTGGCACTTTATTGTTAGGGCAAGCTAGCAGGAATCTTTGGGGGAAACAGGTGTTTTTTTTGTTACTTAATATCCATGTTTTCAGGCTGCGGGCAAATTAGCAGAGATTCTTTTGGAAAATCACGAAGACAGTCTTAAAAATTTTCCTAAGGCGCCAGGGTTCGCTAACAAAAATTTCGTAGTAAAACCGCAAAGTTTAGCCAGTAAGATCGCAAAAATGGTTAAACTTAAACTCCCAAGAAACAGTTCCGCTTTTGAGGCCATCTAGCAGAGATCTTTTTGGCAAAACAAGGCAGATTCGGATGACGGGCAAGACAGCAGAGACAATTAGAGCCCAAAGCAATCTAGAAAAACCCTTTTTAAATGTTTAAATATGCTTATTTTTGCAGGTGTACTGTACGGGATTGAATCAACCTCGAAATATTTCGCGATCAAGAACTACTGGAGGGCCTTTTTCGCGACAACCTGTGCAGCGGTCATTTTTCGATTTGCGATGGCCTTCATCCTTCCACAACATATCGGTAGGTCAGAAAAAATACATGAAATAGGGTGCAATATCGTAGCGTAGCGTACTGTGCTTATAAAACCCCGAAAAATTATATTTGTCATTTTTAGCGGGTACAATCACGGCCTACTACCAGACATCATTCCCAAATGAGGTGTTTGTCATCGAGGAGATTCCGTTCTTTGCGCTGCTTGGGTACGGTAGCCACTGAGAATTGTTAAGCTAATATACCATCGTAACCGATTCTTTAAATAAGCAATTCTAGCGTAATTTGCGGGCTCTTGGCGGCGGCTTTTATCTGGTTGAATCGGCAAATGGCAACGCTTGTACGCAGGAATAAGACTTGCCGAGCGATTTGGACAAAGAGGTTGGATAAGAGAGATAGAGAGAGAGAGGGAGGTAGGGAGAGAGATAGAGAGCAACAGAGTCAGTGAAAGGGAGAGATAGAGAGAGAAGCGTACGATTGAGAGAGAGCGGCATAATTGCTGTTGCCGCCCCTTTAAACTTACATTTTTCCAGTCCAATTCTCTACACGGCTCTGTGGACAGTCGTCGTGGCTGTACTGACATTCCCAGATGGATTGGGGCAGTACTGTGGAGGCAAATTAACATTCCGAGAGGCCCTCATCGACTTTTTATCCAACTGCACATTTACGTTGCATAATGCGGCGGAGGTGAGAGAGGGAGAGAGAGAAGGAGAGAGAGAGAGAGCCATGCAAAATTCACCCCTTTCTAGCACGGTTGCCCACAATCCGTGGTCAACCACTGGACGCGCAGCGGTTCAACCGGTCAATATGATATGGTGCTGACACTGGCCGGTTTTCTGATCGTCTATGTAAGTGAAATCCGCACCTTACAGGAGCTTACAAATGAAAAGCTTCGTTAGTTTATTAATCACCCGATTTTTCAGTTCTTCCTGATCTCAGTGTGCATCTCGCTTTACGTTCCTTCCGGAGTGTTCGTCCCCTCATTCGTCGTTGGTCTGTTTTTACAGTTTCCAACGATTGACCCTTCAGAGTCCCTTTCCGATCCCTTTAAAGGGTCTATAAAGTCAACATCTGCGCGTTCGGGCAACGAATCCACTAGCAAAAACTGGAGGGGACTGCCTAAAAGCCATTTTTTGCAAAACAAATCGGTGCTTCCGAGCAAAATTCATGGTTTTTGGGGCGAAATCGACTTTTTTCCCGTGTGAGGATTACATGGCGTAATGCCTCCCATGGTGCCCAATTCATCGATTTTGGCTAGCCTGAGCCAATTTTTGTGATTCGGACAAAAACATGATTAAAAAAAGGATGCGGATTCAAAAATTTGCTTCAGATTTTCAAAATTAGCAGGCTTTCGCGTCCAAACAACGAGAGCTTGGCGCGCGCACGCGTCGCGGTTATGATTGGCTATTTGCCAGGCTATCTTAGAACTAATCGCTCTCAAATCCAAATTTCCAGGCGCGGCCCTCGGTCGTCTTCTCGGTGAGCTGATCTCGATGTGGTGGCCGGAGGGGATTCGAGGGATGGAGAGCCCACAGATATTCCCCGGGCTCTATGCCGTTGTCGGTGGGTCAATTAGCTCATTGAATCCAGCTAGTTTACTGCCTTTCCAACCCCTTAAGACGGCAAACTAACAGGGCTTGTTGAGAAAAACACCAAAAAAAACGGCCTATCGTTTTCCAGGTGCTGCCGCCTATACGGGTGCTGTCACGCATTCCCTCTCATTGGCTGTGATCGTGTGTGAAACTACCGGTCAATTGTGTGCCCTGTTGCCTGTATTGGTACGTACTAAATGGACGCAATTTTTCCTGAAAATCTGATTTGCTCATTTTTGCTTGGTATCTCTCTGTCGCTGTCTCTCTCAGTCTCGCTCTCTGCTGTCTCTCACTCTGTCCCGCTTTCTCTGTTTCTCTCTCTCTTCAATTTTCTCTTTCATCCTAGCTCCGTTCTAGCAACAGAGAAAGAGAGAGAGATAGAGAGAGAAAGAGAGAGAGAGAGAGAGAGAGAGAGAGAGAGAGAGAGAGGGGAGAGAGGTGAGAGAGGCAGGAGGAGCAGAGATAGAGAGGAGAGAGAGAGGAGAGAAGAGAGAGAGAGAGAGAGGGAGAGAGAAGAGAGCGAAAGAGAGAGAGAAAGAGAGAGAGAGAGAGAGAGAGAGAGAGCGAGAGAGAGAGGTACGGAAAGTTGAGCCAGGACTTTTATAACAATTTTTAGATAGCCCTAATGATAGCAAATGCAATTTGCGCCTTCATCTCTCCGTCCATCTACGAATCGACGATCTCCATCAAGGGCTACCCCTATCTAGCCGACTTGCCCCCATCCCGTATCTCGTAAGTTTGAGCATCCCGTAGTTCATGCAAAATTTTCGTTGTATCCTAGAAAACACTTTTTCCTATACGCCACGCTACGTTTCAGGGTTCACACGTTGAAAGTGGAGCGAATCATGGTGAAGGATATCATCTACATCACAAAGGAGACGACCTACCGGGAATTGAGGGCCATCCTTCTCGAGACGACAAATCTCAAGAGCTATCCGTTCGTCACCGATAAAGGTACGGTGTTTGAAAATACATTACAGTACGGGAAACACTATAGAATTGGCTGGATTAAAGCGGAGCTTTCCCAAATGTCAAAAGATGCGATTATATCAAGGTTTCAGTGTCGATGACATTGCTTGGATCGGTGTCGCGAAAGTATCTGACCCATCTGCTCTTCAAGAAACTCGGTCCAGATGATGCGTTCGCCTCGAAACGTCGCTCGTTCAACGCCAGCGAGCTGTTGCATACCCTTAGGAAGTAAGTGGCCCGTTTCGAAGGGAGAAGGCGGTTGGATTTGCTAACAAGGCATCCGATTACGGTATCTAAAACGAGCCGCACGAATCGAATTCGGAGGTGAACCCCGTATGAACTTTTCAAATTACAAAAATTTCGAAATTTCCATTACAGGACCTTAAGGAAATTAAAAAAAGTGTCCTTACTAGGATTTTCCTAGGTTGCCTCAAATTATCAATGCTTTTAAGCTGTTTTTATAATTTTTGCATGTAAAAAACCTGAATTTTCATTGAACAATACAAAAAGTATGGATTTTTCCACCAAAAATCGCCGTTTTTAGACCAAAATTACCAATTAGGTTTATAGATAATTTTCTACCTGAATCATAGTTAAATTTCACTAAAAATAGTACTAAGATACTTGGCCCACGTTACCAGACGCTTCTGGACTTATTACGCTACTAAATCCCCCCGCAAACGCAAAAGATCCCCGTTTTTCAGCCGCAGCTCGACGAATCTCCTCGGAATGGGCACTCGAAACGGACGTGAACAACCCCCGAGCCGAAATTCATGGACGGCCGGAATTCTGACAGATCGGTATTTCGCAAAAATTCTACCGTAACCAGTTCGTCTTTAGTAGCATCTCGGGAAATACCCTGCTCGCCCATTCGCCCCTTCATGAAAATGGACTACACAGCGCTCCTCTGGCCAATCTGCTGATGAATCAGAATGAACAACCAGAAGCACAAGTGGTCTGGCTACGGAGTACACCAAATGTCACCAATAAGTTTAGCGTACAATCGCGGAACGAGCCGCGCTTTTTGCGTCTCCATTGGATTTGCATGGAGTTGCCATTGATCCAGCACCATTCCAGATTGTCAAGGGATGTTCGCTATATAAGGTAAGGAGGAAAGAGAGAGAGAGAGAGGGAGTGAGAGAAGAGAGAGCGAGAGCGAGAGAGATGAGAGAGTGTGTGAGAGACAGAGGAAAGAGAGAGGGAGGCAGAGAGAGAATGAGAGGAAGAGTGAGCGAGTGTGAGAGACAGAGAAGGGAGAGAGAGAGAGAGAGAGAGAAAGAGAGAGTGAGTGTGAGGGAGGCGATAAATGAGAACTGGCAGAGTTGTTTGAGGCAAGCTAGCAGAGATCTTTGGAAGACATTTGAAATCCGAAAAGGCAAACAAGCAAAGATTTATTGGAAAAACTTATGATCATTTAGCAGTTTTTTTTGTGATTTTGGCCGAACCTAGGGTAGCTCGCAGAAATTCCTAGTAGAGAATGGCTTGATACCATGTTTTTAAAAGATTTTCCTAACCGTCAAAAGCAACCTAGCAACGATTCTTGGGGAATTCTCCCAACTCAAAAATTGTAGGTGCATACCCTCTTCTCACTTCTGGCCCTAAACCACGCCTACGTGACGGACAAGGGACGATTGGTGGGGGTGGTAGCTGTCAAGGAGGTAGTTTATAAATGATATGCTTTATGTTATTTGTCCTGTTGTAGCTACGCGCAGCCCTTGCCAACATCTACACCCGTGGTGCTGTTGCCCCGAGAAGGAAAATCGGAGCCAGCAATATCTCCATTAACAACCCACAAAATGGAAATGGTGCTCCGGCGGCGGTGGAGCAAAGTGAGCATCTTAGTTAATAAATTATTTAAATTCTTCAAAAACTGGTACTAGGCTGTTAACGGGGGGGGGGGCAAGGTCAATGAATTTTGGTTTTTCCTACCTGAATAATATATATTGTTTTTATAGGGGTTTTTAGGGTTTATTAGTAAATTTGCTTGCTGGAAAGTTATGAAAGAATTTTTGATTTTGAAAATTGAAAATTTTATTTTTAGAGTTTTGATGCGCTCTGAATCTCTATAAAAACTGTTTAAAATTCCAAAAAATCGTCCAGATTTTGTTCTATGGGCGTACGGTTTTAATGCGGTAAAATTGTAGCCTCCCCCGCTAATAGACCAGTACCGAAAAAACTAAGTGACTTTGACGACGGGAAATTCTATGACGCGCAATCCCGAAATAGAAAAATAGCAGCATTTCTTTAGGAGCTTTTTGCACAACGAATTAAGATAGCAAAATCTGGCAGGCTAGCAAGGATCATTTGGGAATGGAGAAAATGCGGGCTCATCAAAGATTGTTTGGGAGAATTTTTTTGCCTTCTCAGCCCCTTTAAAAGCTCTTTCAG
Organism: Mesorhabditis sp. LJ9110; assembly: GCA_038088335.1. Taxonomy (NCBI): domain Eukaryota; kingdom Metazoa; phylum Nematoda; class Chromadorea; order Rhabditida; family Rhabditidae; genus Mesorhabditis; species Mesorhabditis sp. LJ9110. Next base: position 114,318 of record JBBGBA010000177.1, on the reverse strand, counting down.
CCGGGCATTACTAAATTATTTGCGTCGAAAAGTAGGTTTACCCCAGTTATTGTTAATTTTAATTTTAGGTTTATGATTTAAATAGATCTCTTTTTTCCAAACCCACTCTGGGTTTAATTTCCTTAATTTTGATGGATTTTAAACTGCCTTAGTTCGAATAATTTTAATTTTTGCAGCAGCTATCGACGAGACGCGGCAAAAGGACGATGATATCTCTTCATCTGATGACGGTCACCTGACGATAAAAGCTGGCCACGTTACCGTATCCCGAGATGGACCGCCGGGTGTTGCCCGGGATCCTGATAACCACCAATTCGATGCCTAAGATTTTGAAGTGATGGATTTTGCCTTGAATCGTCCTTTAAACCCCGAAAATATTGAAAAATGAAGGTTAAGTCATTGTTTTTGCTTTCAAGTTATCAAAAATTTCCTTTTCAGGGGTTAAGGACTTGAGAAGTTCAAAAAATCAATATATTAAATTTTGCGTTTAAACTCCCAAATTTCCGAATTTTGGAAATTTTTTTTTAAAAAAAAATTTGGGATTTGAGAAGTTTTAGGATTTCGTTGAAATTTCAATACACTTTTTGCGATTTTGGTATATTTCCGTCTTCCTTTTCATGGTCGTATTTTGGGTATAATTCGTGTCAGCTTAAGCCTGTTCTTAAGCTAAGCCCAAGTCCAGGCCTGACTTCAGCCTAGGACTAAGCCAAGCCTTAGTCAGGCCTAGTCAACCCAAGCGTCTACCTAAGCCTAGGCGAAGCTTAAGTCGTATCCAAGCCCAAGCCAAGCTTAAACCTAAGCCAAAGCTGAAGTCCAGGCCAAGTCTAATCCTAAGCAGATCCCCTCGCCCAGTCTATTGGAAATACGCGGTATATTCATTGGCCTTATTTTCCACACATTCCCCTGATTAATTTTTCCCAGCTACCGGTTGTTTTTATCCTTCACTTACCATACTTGTATCTTTTGTGGTGCCTTAACTGTTTGGCCTCCCGCGTGATAATTCTGAATTGAATGATTTGCTATGACGGTGCGACATTGGAATTTGTATAAATGCTTACAGCGTGTCCCAAAAAAGCACCCCTCCGGCATTTCGCAGTAATACATCCCAAGGGTCCCAAAATTGGACTGGAGGTGTATCAGACCCTAAATAACCACAATCCTGAGTTATAGCCCGATCGCTACGGTAGTTTTCGAGTTATCGTCAAGATACTGTTTTTACGGGGTTCTTACTAGTTTTTCGGCTATCTTTTTGGACTTTGCATCGATTTGCATCGACTCCGGGTGCGAATCCCTAATTTCGCTTAACATCGGGGGTGACTTTGCGTTACAAAAATTGTTGAAATCAACGGTTATTTCACTAATTTTTATCAGAAAAAAAATCGCTAGGGGTCAAGCGGGTTTGCCGCTTCATTTTCACTTGATATTCGAAAGGTCGATTTCGACGAAAACCATATGAAAAAACGGATAATAAAGTTTATTTTTGTTGTATCTCGAAGATTACTGTAGCTGGCGGGCTATAACTCAGGATTGTGGTTATTTAGGGTCTGATACACCTCTGGTCTAAGACCGATCGGATGTAATACGGCGAAATGCCGGCGGGGTGCTTTTTTATGGGACACCGGTGTACACCCGGTATATTTGTCATAAATCCTTGAGTTGCCTAGCGTAACAGATTCAAAAATTTGGGAGAAACACTGACAGCGCAGAGGTGGCCACAAAAATTTTGGCCTCCATTGAGTCGCGTAATCGATACCGATCTGCTGCAAATGACGCTACGCAAATTTTTGGAAAAGCACACGCAAATAGATGTCATTAAGAAACGCAGAAAATGGAGAAAAATGCGCCTTTTGGGGCGAAATGTCATGTGTCATGTGTCGCCCGTCGCGGCCCCAAATTTCCTAACAATTTTTTTTTATAGCTCAATTTTAGATATAAATCGCGGAAGTATTTTTAAATCGTGTTCTGCTAGTCTTAAACGTCAAAACTCTACACAATTTTTATTAAAAAACAGCAAAAATATCGATTTATCGACAAAAAAAGCCGGTTTTTGAACAAAATCCCGACTTTTTTAAGGTTTTTAAAGTTTTTTGTATAGTTCCTAGTTTAAATATAATTTTATATTATTGAAAACACAATTAAAATATTTTCGATTACGTTACTAGGCGTTTCTAGACATACAAAAAAGGTTTGGTATGTTCAATATAACGTTTTTAAAACTTTGCTGTCCAGGCCCCTTTTTCAAAATTTCTGCTTTTCATTTCACACCAAGTTCGATTTTTTGGTGCCCTCTCGAAACGGTTCTGCACTGAAAACACCCTTACAAATCTTGGAAAAATATGGCAGCAAAAACGATGGGCTAAACTCTAGCCTGTTTTGCCAATTTTTGTGGGGGATAAAAAGATAGACGGATAACCCGGGCTGTTGATTTCGAGAACATTCTCGGTGCAGACGTACACAGGCTTGCGGCGGAAACAATTTCACGTCAGAGACATGCCCCTAAAAAGTGACCTTTCTTTGTTGTGAGTACGTTTCGCTACTCGAGACAGGGTGTGATATGAAGTGTTGATGACGATTGGGGGTATTTGGCGAATAGCCTATGGCTTTTTATGGCAATCTGTAGCCCCGGGGTGCAAAGGTGTGTTCGCCAAACGATTACGATAGGAAAATAAGATATCATAGAGGGTAGGCGAGCTAGCAGAGACCATTAGAGCATCCTGGGCAACTAGCAAAGATCCCTTGGGAAGTGATGTTTGATTGTCTATCCCCAAAAACAGTTATTTTTCGCTACTCGCTCGATGAGAGTTCCCCATCGGTCCGACCAAAAACAATAGTTCACCCGCAATTTTATGCAAAGCCAGTCGTTTTCGGGCAGTCGTGGAGGGACCTGAATTTTTTAGGGGCGGACCGACGCAGGAATCCCCCTGGAAGATTTTGACGTTGGTCTTTGGAATATGCTGAGAAAACGGCATTTAAACTTACCGCGAGTCGGCATCGACTACCGTATCCCAATGACCCTAATGGCCTCTAAAAGGTGCCCGGGGGCATCTGGGCGGGATCTGTCACCTTACGGATAAGGCCAATCTAACCAGCTGACTTTTTTTTGCCTGAACTACAGGATTTCCTGGAATACGCTCTCTACCGTGGTTCGATTTTTTTTGTTTTTGGCATCACAAAAAAGCTCTTGGAAGACGCGAAAACATCTAGGTTCCAGTTTCCTGACTTCAATCGTATCAACCCCGGATTTTCACAGGAAAACTGGGTCTCAAAATGTAAATGGGTAAATTAACGGAATCTCAGAATATTTTTGTTGTCCACAAGATTTGGCGGGGGAGTAAACAAGTTCGGTTCGTTATGCCAAGCTTCGGGTGCAAGCAATTCGAGAATTTCGAACCGGAAAGTTATCCGGAAGTCGATAACTACTGATACCAACTCTACACGGGTATCTCTCGGAATTTCGAAAACAGAATCTTAAAACTGACAAACGCGATTCTTAAAAGCTGATTTTTTAGAACCCCAAAGTTTCCATGGTCTGCATCCCATTAAATTCGCCTCTGGTCTCTGCATGCAGCCTTTTCAAAATTCGAGATTCTGGAAATTTGTGATTTTTCGAGTTGAATTGATTCGTTTTTCGAGTCGTGGAAATTCGAGTTTCTGATAAACATTCGATCATAGCCGCCGAAAAACCAGTTTATTAGCGCGTCGCGACCGCAGGAAAAATTATCGGGATGTTTTCTCAATTGTTTGATGTGGAACCATTAATGTGATTCCAATACCTTTCCGAGCTCTTAATTTTCATCCAACCCGTCCCCGAATTCAGTTTATTTCCGGGACCATTGCCCAGATATCTCGTGGGGGTTTCTTCGTGGGGGAAAAATTGAGAATCGGAACCCCCGCTGGGATGGGCAGAGAGCAGACAGTTTCTCCCCCCTCTTTCCCTGCCAATGATTTATGAGAATCCACACGGTCCATCATGTCTTTATCCACTTTTTCACCTTCCATTCCAAGTCTCGCATCTCCACAAAAATCTACTGGCCACCATCGCCCCCAAAAATAGACGGTTCAAAGTTTTCTCTCAAAATAGCGACCGGGGCTCTGCCCTTCTTTTCTGCTGCAATTCCCGGCCATTCCGGGAAGGGGGCGTGTGACCCTTTTGGGCTACAGTAGGGGGAAACGCGAGAATGCCGACATCGAAAATACCTATAGTGAAAATCGCGACAGCCAAAACATCGACACGCAAAATTTCGATAACCAAAATCCCGTGAGCAAAAATTATTTGATTGTTGAATATCGTAATCTTTGGTTATTCTTTCCAGAAAGTTCCGCCACATTACGTCATGTGTACTCAATCGTAGTATGTCGGAAAATCACGATATCTGTCTCGATTTTTCCCCATTAATTTGTGTGCTGTATTACAGTACGTTCTTTCCTATGAACGGTTCCAAAAATATCGACAGCGTAAATCCCGACATCCAATATCTCGACAGCAAAAATGCCGACAACCAAAATACCGACTGCTAAACTCTCAAAAGATAAAATACCGACAGTCAAAATCTCGATTGCCAAAATGCCGACCCCGAAAATCCGGGCACCAAAAAACGCGGCAAGAAAAAAGCCTTTGCAACCTAAATACTCACACTCAAATGACCGAAAGTGAAACGCTCAAAATACCGACACCGACAATCCCGACAGCATAATCCCGACAGACCAAAATCAGCTAAAATCCCGACAACCAAAACCTAAACACCGAAAATTTCCAAGGCCAAAATACCGACAGCCAAAATCTCCGGAGGCCGAAATCCCGACATGCAAAATGACTTTTTTAAAAGGCATCGACATTCTAACGTCGAAAAGATGATTTCTGTTTTCGCGGGATTTTGGCCGTCGGGATTTTGGCTGGATTCGTTAATTGGAACCGAAAATAGTGCAGCAAACATTCTTGAGGAATTTGAGGATTTCGGCAAGGCAGGCTAGCCGAGATTCTTTTGGAATTTTTAAGCTGACACAGCAGGCCAGCAAGGATTTTTAGGAGGACCAGATGTGGCAGGCTAGCAGTAATTTTCACGATATCGAGAGTCCCCTGGCAGGCTAGCAGGGATTTTTTAGGAATATAGATTTTTACCCAAGTGCTTCCTGCTAGAAACCCGGATTACCGTAATCTTTGGTTATTCTGTCCACAAAGTTCCGCCACATTACATCATGTGTACTCAAACGTAGTATGTCGGAAAATTACGATTCTGTCTCGATTTTTGCTCATTAATGTGTGTGCTGTATGACAGTCCGTTCTTTCCTATGAACGGCTGAAAACTGGATGTTTGTTAGGCTTATTTCGCAAGTATACTTATCACGACGTTTGGAGAGGAATGTAGGATGGATGGGTTGGATAAATAGAGGGTACAGAGGTATCGTATGCTCAGGATATCCAGGGTGTCTTGTTTTGCTGAACTATCTATCTTATCCCGCAAAAACGGCCAATCGCTGCGGGACCCCGGGTGGCGGACGATGAACGTTCAAGGTTGAAACGGGAGAGAGAGCGAGAGAGAGTGCGAGAGAGTGAGAAAGAGAGGCAGTGGGAGAGCGAGAAAGAGAGCGAGAGAGAGAGAGGGTGAGAGACAGCAACAACCGCCTTCCTCTTCCGGTTGCCCCGGTCCCTATTTAACCGGTGCATGCGAGATCATTTTCATCATCTGATTCAACGGTGTGGGTGGAGTCGCACTCCTCACTCACCCTCTTCATTCAGCTCGTCCTCCCCCATTTGAGCACACCATCACTTTTTGGCCGATTTGAGCATCATTTTGGTCTGCGTTCCGTCACTAGACAAATAACGTCATTTTTTGTTTTCCATTTCAATACGTAGCAATAAAATGCCATATTTTTAGTGCTCGTCTAATTTGAATTTAACACATCCGTAAATGAGTTTGTACGCTTTATTTATTTTCAAAAACCCCGGAACTGTCACAATTCTCTATCCAACAACCGCGTCAATAGGAAAACGCCGAAAAACCGGTTTTTCCTGGCCCCCAAACGCAATTTTTCGATCTCCCCAAAAGTTGGTCGAGCTCTAAAATGACCTGTAAATTTATTTTTCTAGTTTTACATTATCTATGTTTGTTTTGTAGTCTTGTTAAGCCATAAAAAATTTTACTTAAAATTTCAGCCGCTAAAAAATGGCGATATCCGAGCTGCAACTATCACCCTTCGGGACGCGAGCCCGTTTCGTGGTGCTGATGATAGTATTGTTATGTCTATCGTGTATATGGTAGGTTTAAAGGGCCAGAGAAGGCATGGCTGTGGCTTTTGCCGGGCCGCGACACGCAACGAAGAGCCGCATGTAGAGGCGGGATTGACCTAAATAGAGCTAAAAGAATTAATTCTGAATTTTTCTAGAAATTCACGCGCCCGCGAAAAGCGAAGCGCACGCAACGCGCACTCAACGCGCATGCACTTGTCTTAATTAGCAGGATTACGACCGTTTCGCGGTGGTGATGCGTTGCGTGTCGCGGGTACGGAAAAATCATCGATAATGAGCTTTTATGTGAGTTTGATCGCTAGCTATGCGTTGCTTGTTGCGTTGCGTGTCGCGGGCGCGATAGAAAATCCATGGCCATACCTGGACGGCTCTTTTAAAATGAGCGTTACCGGATTCAAAAATTTATCATGATTTTTCCAGGTCCAACATTCTCACGTTCAACTTTGCCGTCATCTGCCATGATCGCACCAATCAGACGGGGACCGTCAGCTTTACCAGCAGTAAGTGCGGAGGAGTGTCGTGTAGCTGAAGCCGAATTATTTTAGTTTAAAGGCTAAATTAACTTTATGGGAAATTTTTCAAACACCTTTTCGGCGTTTTTCCGACTTCTTCGTTCCTCTAAATTCATTCACCAGTTTGGTGACTGCTAAAAGTTCTAGAAAATGGTAGTGTACCTCGTAGCTGAGTTACGATCTTTGTAAGCTCACAATTTTGAAAAAATAAATATCGTGATTTCTGATACTTTTAAAGGGACGGTGACACCAAGAAAGCTTTCAGAAAGAAAGCTTGCATTAATGAAATGCCATTTTTAGCCGAGCAAAAGTACTCGATCTCTATCGTGGCCGTCGCTGCAATGCTGGCCAATTTCCCGATTCTCTCCCTCATCAACAAACACGGTATTCGCACGATATTCGGGGTGGCTGGACTGGCATCAGCTATCGCCACACTTTGCATACCGCTAGCAATTCGGGTAAGCATCATTTTTAAGGCTTAACACACCAAGCTATACCTTAATCTGTCAAATCCGGTCGTTTTAGACAAATTTCTACCTGTTCCTCGGCCTCCGCTTCATCCAGGGCCTCGCCTTCGCCTGCAATATGCCGGTCATCGGGGCGTTTTGCTCGCGGTGGACATACTATAAACAGGTCAGAAATTTGGTACACTAATGGGGGTTATAAATTTTATACTTTAACTCTAGAAATTTTGACGTTTTTGACCGTTTTTCGTGGTGCCTTAACAAAAATTCAAAAATTTGAATAATTTTTATAAGTTTTTTTATGAGATTTTTTGTCTAAAATCCATGTAAAAAGCGTTAACATTTTTGCTATATTTTTTCTAGATTTTCCTAGGCCTTTTTTCCGAGACAACAAGTTTCCCCGCGTATTTTGCCCGCATTTTCGAACACAAAAACTTTGCCCCCCGGGAGTTGAGGGATGATAAACGGAGAAGAAAAGCGGAAAGAAATGGGATACGGAAAATGATGAGATGATGATGGTGATTGGCATTGTTTCAAGAGCCTCGAGGGTTTTCACGTGGATTTTTGGGGCGTAGAAAATGGCCGGAAATAGTGAAATTGACGTAAAAAAAATGGACCGTAAAATGGACTTCGAAAACCATGAATTTTTCCAAAAATACGAAAAATACAATTTAACTAAAACAGCTAAAAAATAGCTGCGGCTCCCTTTCAATTAAAATAGGTTATTTTTAATTCTTTTCTAGACACCTCAAATTTAAAAAAATTTGGCTCTTGTCTGTTATCGGGGGGACTAATTTATAATTTTCCTAGATGTTACTAATACATAATAAAATTTCAGGATTCTGTAGTAGTTTTTAATAGCTAAAAACTTGTAGAAAATACTCTTTTTACACAATTTTTTCAAAAAAGTCATTTTCAGCTTTTAAATGCCTTAAAAAATGGCCTATATTTTGCTATATGGCCAGTACCAAAATTTTTCTGAATTCGGAGCATTTCTCTTGATGTCAGCTATTTTGAACCATTTCCGGAAGCGGCTCGTGCTCACAACCACGCTCATTCACGCGCCCGCATCACCTCTAAAAATAGCCCGAAACCCTTGTGATGGTTGGGAGCTATCGGAAAACCTGAAACTCCACACCCCACGCCATCAATCAAACGATATTCCGCTCCACTCCATCCATCTATCTATCTATCTCTATCAATCCTCTCTGACCGGAAATATCCCCTCGATTTGGTGTCTGTGCTTATGACGCCTATCCACTTTTTCTGCGGCTCAAAAAGGAGTTCTCCTGCTCCTCCTTTCTTTTCGATATCTTACCCTTTTGATCGATCGTTGGGGCAAAATGGAGTGATGAATTGGTTTGCTGGGGGAAAATATCGTTTTATTGCTCTCCCCCACGGGATCGGAATTTGGTAGTTTTTGGACTTGGCGCGTCATCTGGGGGGTAAAAATTACCCGAAAACGCTGATTTAATTGAATGTAGTTATAGCCGTGGCTTTACGTCATTTGGATCTTAAAGGGCCTGGCTGAACAAATACCGACAGCCAAAATGCCGACAGACCAAAATGCCGACAGCCAAAATCAAGCCGTTTGTTGATGCTGTTTTAAATATACCACTTGCCTTTAAACGGCGCGTCGGGATTTTGGCGGTCGGTATTTTTGCTAACGAGTTTTTGATTTCGGTATTTTGACCTGTCGGTATTTTTGCCTGGGTATTTTGGCTGTCGGGATTTTGATTTTTGGTATTTTGGCCGCTGTTATTAGGGTTGTTCTTTTTTTCAGAAGCCCTGTGTTATAAAAAAAAGTTTTTCCGACTTTCTGGATTCTGAAGTTTGTACAAATTCGTTCAGCCTAACCCTAAGCCAAAAACTGCCCAATCTCCAGTTTTGAAACACCATCAAAACCAGATCATCTGCTTGCCGTTTTTTTCTGCGATGCACCCAAATATTTTGCTGACGATTTGCCGCGGTGCGATGGGTGCAATTTAGGCGAGAGAGTGAAAGAGAGAGCGCGAGAGAGAGAGAGAGAGGGAGAGAGAGCCAAAACCCCGACAACAAAAATATAATCCTCCGCCCAACGCCCCTGGTCAGCTGAACCACGAAAATGCTACGGCAAAGTGGAGGCGGGAGTTACCGGAAACTCTGGAGTTTTCTGAGGTTCTAAAAAGACGTAAAAATACACATAAAAAGTTCAAAATCGGTCTAAACCGAGCGAAAGTCTCAAAATACCTTGTTCCAGAATGGTCTCTTCGTCGCCGTTCTCGTCGCGTACCTCCAAATCGCCCCCGCCTTCACAAATCCCGTATCCGGAGCGCTTTGCCAGGCCTATGGGTGGGTTACGGTAGCTTTAAAAGGACGAACAAGGCTTCAAAAAGGTCATTAAATCTTCATTGAAATTAACACGTTCGTGTATCGCACCTAGGTCAAAAAATGACGGAACTTTCATCATCTAAACTACTAGGGAAAACTTCTGGTGAGGGATAAGGGATCCGATTCTATATTCCTTTAACCCGGAAATACACCTCGAAACCGTTGGTTCCAGGCGCCGATCGATCTTCTACTTCCAAGGGGCCGTCAGTCTGATCGTGTTCTGCGTGTTTGGTCTCTTCTACCGTAACAACCCGAGGAAACATCCATTCGTCAATGATATCGAAAAGGACAAGATTGAGATTGGGAAGCCGACGGCTGTTGAGTGCGTTTTTGGGTTGTACTCGCTGAAAATGACGCGTTGAGGACCAGTCGCGTGTTTTAGAATTTTCGGGGGGTACCGCTAGAGAGAGTGAGAGATAGAGCGACAGAGAGAGAGAGTGAGGGAGAGAGAGTGGGAGCTAGAGAGAGGAGAGAGAGAGAGGCTAGAGAGAAAGAGAGAAAGAGAGAAAGAGATAAAGAGAGAGAGAGAGAGAGAGAGAGAGAGAGAGAGAGAGGGAGAGGGAGAGAAGGATAGAAAAAATCTATACAAATACGAATATGAATCACCTTTTAAAATGTCTATTTCAGCAAGAAAGAGCTGCAAAAGGTCCCCTACGCGGCAATCCTAAAGACCCCAGCCATCTGGGCCGTCTGGGTGGCCTCGATCGGAAATTTCACGGTGATCAACCTCATCTTCCTTTATTCGCCAATCTATTTGAGCAAAGGTATCACTAAAAATAATTTTCTTTATGCTAAAATTAATTTTTAGTGCTCGGCTACTCGATCAGCCACACAGGTTTCACGGCCGCGTTGGCCCTCTGGGCAGGCTTGCATGAAGATTTTTATTGGTAGCAGGAACCCTTCAAAATTTGTAAAAGCTTTTAAACAAACCTTTAAAAATTCTAAATTCTTAACAGACGAAAAATGTCAAAATTTAGTTTTTAATTGAAATGTTTTTCGTTAAATTTCTGAATTTTATGTCCAAATCAAGCGGAAAAATTCAAAAAATATTTTTGCAAAAACCGGGTTAAAATTTTTTTAATTTTTAGGTCAGCTGAGCGACAAGATCAAGTTCATCTCGGAGGTGTGGAAGTTGAGGATGTTCAATTCGATCGCCTTTTTCGGGTGTTTCACCCTGTTGTGTCTACTATCATTCACTGATCCCAACACACAGGTCGCCAATATGGTAAGTATGAATACGGGTTATAATCTGTTAAAGGGGCCGTGATGTCACGCACGTGACACGCAACGCGCACGCCACGCGCACGCCACGCGCACGCCACGCGCACGCCACGCGCTCGTCGTTAAGGGGATTATAGTACGGCACACAATTGAAAGATGAGCGCGTGCGTTGCGTCTCGCGGTTCCCAAATTCACAGGAATTAGGTTGTCCTTTATCTAGAGCTAGGCAGGCTAGCAGGGACCTTCAGGGATCCACTCCCATCTTTCACAGCCCTTTAAAGGGACAGACAAGGCAGGGTTTTTTGCTGTGGATCTGATCCACGGGATTGTAATCCATTACGCCATGAAAAATCGGCGCGTGCGTCGCGTGTCGCAAATTTTGCCACCAAAAAACCCATAGACCAGCCTTCCCGATGCGTTTAAGCGGCTTTTAAAGGGCCATCGAAGTCAGGGATTCGCTTTGAAACCGATTACGCTGCCCAATGCGATAGTTGTATGAGTTTAATACCTCAAAAAAAATCCGTTTTTATAGGTGTCAGAGCACCTTTAAATGTTTTCAAGGTCCGGTCCCGTCAAAGTCAACTAGCAGAGATCCTTAACGAAATTCCGATTTTCAGAAGCTCTCACTTCTGCTATTCGGTGCAGCCGGCGGAATTGTTGGCGCTAACACTGGAGGCTTTTTCCGTGCCGGACCCGTCCTCAGCAGACAGTACAGGTAAAAACTATACGATTTAATTTAATGAATTTTTGTAATTTTTGTAATCGCCTTTTTAAAACCATTGAAAGTATCCTTTTTAGCCACTTTGTCACGGGCAATATCTCGCTTGGAATCACGATCACAATGTTCTTGGTGCCATTCGTCGTGGGACCCCTGACCCCGGGAAATACACCCGAGGAGTGGCGTGTCGTCTTCATGACCCTTGGAGGGGTTATGGTAAGGTTTTGGATGCTGGAAATGTTGGCTATATCGATCGTATTTTTTTGATTTATTGGTAGCAAAATGTTTATCTGTTATTTTCAAAAACACTCTTACAAAATTATAATATTTCTTAATAATTTCTGAGACTACTTTTATAAACTTTGGGTACCTTTAAACCAGCTGTTCAAAAAATTATTATTGAACTTTTTCGATTTCTTTTAATTTTTATTTTTAGTATTTTTAATTTGATAATTCATTTTAAAGACCAAAAAAGTCCATATGGTTTTAAAAGGATCTGCCATTTTTTGGTCTTGGTCATACCAAACTCGATAAATTCGATTCAAATCAATTCTTACAAAGATTTACAAAATTCGCTTGAATTTGCAATTTGAAAAGGAACAAAATTTCACCTAGTTTTTAGCAATTTTTTAATAGCGCAAAATCGATTCTAGTTTCGTTCCCATACTCCCTCAAAAAAGAACCCAACTTTTCAGGCGATCTGCAACGTGATATTCTGCATTTTTGTCCGCGGCGAGCCATGTGAATGGACAAAGGTAAGTGCCGGAATTTTCAATGAAGAAAATTGATTTTTAGGCGACCATCGCCCCGAATGCCGTGCAACCCATGCAAACGGTCGAGGCCCGCAAATTCTAATTGTTTAAATTTCATTTTTCTGCCATTTGTTACGCCATTTTCCATCATTGCTACTGCGGGTACTGTACATAATAAAAATTCTTCTATTAAATGAAATTTTATACGCCTGAAAAGTACACACAAAAATCCCGAAAACTACAGCATACAGTCGTGCCGGAAATTCACATTTTTAATGACTTGTTTAAACTATTATTACTATTTCATTTTTATTACATAATTAATTAAATACATTTCAATTTATGTTTAATCTGAGACTTACCGTAACTTTTAAGGTTCCTAAAACGCGTAAAAGACACTTGAAAGGCAAAAGTTATGGAATTAAACGGGAAAAGCGGAAATTGGCACCGAACCAAGTCAGCCCCGAGCGGCCGCGGGACCATTTTCAGCCATTTTTTTCAGACTACGGTAGGATACGGTAGCCTAATTGGCCCTCGGTCAAAAGAAAAATTATCCATAAGGTACCCCTACCTGGTTAGCCCCCTTTAAAACACAGTAATTACACTCCATCGTGAGGTTTGGTTGGCCGGAAAGTCAGACGCTGAAAAACCAGCGACTAAACTCTACCTAGGGATTAACAAAGAAAATAGAGAGAGAGAGAAAGAGAGAGAGAGAGAGAGAGAGAGAGAGAGAGAGAGAGAGAGAGATAACACGACGATTATCAGCTCGGAAAATAGATCAAAAATAAAGAACGGAAATGAGTATTTGGGAAGCGATCGTATAACCGGGAAAAAGAGGAAAGATGGACATTGTGCAAACAAATCAACGAGGTTAATACCCGGCTCAATATCTGTTTGATGGCGGCCCAAATCGTCAAAAAGGTGAACTTCGGAATTCGGAAATTCGAAAGAAATGATCGCGACGAGCCCTGATATGCTTTTACTTCTCCTAAAAATTATAGTTCTAAAACGATATCTAAGCTTTTTGGCGGCTTCCCAAATGATCTCTGCTAGCTGCCACTGTGAAAACAGCATAAAAACGGGGGAAACTGTTGTTAGATTTTTGCCTTATTTCCTAACCTATTCCTAAAAGATCTCTGCTAGTTTAGCTTCAATTGCTCGAAATTGCTTGAATTATGGGTAGTTTTCTAAATCACTAAATGTATCATAAAAACTCAAATAAACAAATTTAAATTTAAAGTAATAGCGGAACAAATTAAACGTTTTAAAAAATGTTATAAAAATTTCTTTTTTGTTGAAAGTTTCAAAAACAGAATTTTCCGGCCAAAAACCTCCCTATTTCCTAAATAATCACTCTAACTGGCCAGGACTGACTTCTGGCTTTTAAAAACCTAATATAGCTTTATTTTATTAGTTAAACCTTAAAATAGCACCGTTAAAAGCGCATATCTCCGTGCACCTTTAAAGTGCGCGAAATGCCCTTTGGCTGTCCCCCAGAATTGCACATCCGCCGCCGGCCGGCCCGCCCACCACGAAATGATTGATAGGCGCACGATTTTTCGGATATATCGTCAAGATTCCGCATTTCACCATTTCCACCCTCAGATTTTCGATAATTTCGAGGCATTGTCTGGCCGGGAATTTGATAAAATTCACCTCGCATTTTTCTACGTCTATTTGGACGCATTTTACTTTTAATTGACCATGAAAACCCCAATTTTTAGTGTCTTAAAACGTTTTAACGTTTAAACTTCTTGATAAAACGTTTTGTGATTGTAAAATAAATTTAATTTGAAAAATTGTCGTTATCATCAATGCCGCAGCGCTGAAAAAAAGATTGATAAGGATTTGACACTATTTTTGGAGATATCGGCGCGATCTGGTGATCTCCCAGATGGCCAAAACTAGTGCCACAAAAATTGCGGTAAGATCACGCATCTATTTTTCTATACTTTCGATTCTAAATTATTTTACTTAGTTTATCTAGTTTATTTAATCTAATTTATTCAATAAAAAGTAACTTCTAGCAAAAATTTTATGCTTCTCCATTTTTCGGCAGAACTTTGGTGTGACCGCTACGCTCCTATCCACACCCCACATTCTCTGTCTGTTGAACTTTTGAACTGTGGATTATGCAGATTTTATCATCGCCCATACAATCGCTCTTTGAGTGATGATCAAAATTGGAAGTGTGATTTCGTCGATGATTATGGCCGAAAAATGAAGTTTTATGGGGGACTGCGAGTGTGAATAAGGAGTTTCCCCGACATTAATTAATTAGGGTTATTTATATGCAGTTGTTTTGGCACTTTTCAGCGTTCCGAGGCTTTTCCTAGGCGCCAGACAAAACATCCAAGCTCTCAAAGGCCGCAAAAAGTGCTGATCGCCATCAGCCTTCCTGAAAATCCTCCGAAATCCAGGGATCTGATCGATAATTTATTTTCTTTATCAAATCCAGCCAGTAGTTCATGGCTGATGTCGAAATTTCATCTTTCACCTTTCACCGATCTCGCGCATCGCCCTTTCCCGGCTGATTTATGGGTTTTTAGGGCCGGGGCGGGGCCTATTTCCGCAAATGATCACCGCCCGGGTGATTGGGATATTGGATTGTAAGTACCAGTCGGTTCAGTGCGAATCGTCTGGAAGTTTCAAGGGCTTTCTACCCTCCAGCACTCAAGTTCATATATAGGAAACCTTGCGAAACATTCATTTGCTTCTCAAAGCGAGTTTATCTGACACTGCCAATTTTTACGCTATTTCCGGTTCTGGGCTGTTAACGGGAGCGGTAAATTGTAACGAAATCGGAAAGGGATCTTTCTAATTTAGTCTAAACCTGTTTATAAGGTTTTTATATACAGTTTTATAGATGTTTTCGTGATCCCAAACCCCCAAAAATCAAAAAAAAATTGTATGAAAACCAGGAAACCCCGCAACTTCCATGTTTTTAGGCCGCGCCATTGCGCCAAAACTTAGCAAAGGAGATTTTTTACGTTTTTTTTCTTACAATTTTCCCCATTTCGAGATAGTCTTTAATTCAATTCTTATCTCAGCGTTTAGATCCCTAAAAAAATGACCGATAGACCGTCAGTCTCATCGGAGACATCGTAAGTCCGCGTGCACCCAGCCATCTTTTCCCCAAATTTCGCCATTTCTTTTAACATTTCCCAAACCGATAAACGTTTCCCCCTCGCATATTTATGCCTTCCATTTTCCCATCCCAAACTCTGGTTTTCCATCGAACACGGAAAAACGGTGAGGGTGGTTGTTTCCCCCCGATTATTTGGTGATGTGGCCACATAAAAGTCGGGCAATCCCTCCCGATCGGCCCCGGCCAAAACGACGCATCTCATTACCGGATGGCCCGAAATAAAGCGCGGCCTGGTGGTTAGCGTATCGAATCGTCGGCCATCCGAATTCTCGAATTTCCGGCAGTTTTCGAGCTAAATGGAGGACTTTTTGAAGCAGCTGGATGCGCCGCGACGCCGTGTTGACCCGCGGAAAAAGTGAGGGAGGTAGTTAGAAGGCTTTAGGATGAGAAAAATGCTGCTTTTCTGGTTTTTGACGCTGGTTACTACGTTAATAGAGCCTTGATATTTATTAATTTTGCGATTAGAACCGCTAAAATTTTACAGGAAAACTAGTTTATACAAAAATCACGTTTTCAATGCTAGAAATGGCAAAATTCAAAAAGGTCCTTTAGAAACTCGGTTTTTGGGGGATTTAGCGAGAAACTTTGGCAAGAGACCAAACTTTTCAACCTATAGGTTTAAACTAGTCCACGAAAAAGTTAAGAAATAAAGTTTGAAGCTTTAGCGCTAGAAAAGTCTATATTTCTGGTGATCGCTAACGGTTTATTTTGAGGTTAAAAGCACTTTAATAAATCATGGCAATAAAAAAATGGAATCTTTCGAGTTTCAACAACTTTTTTCATGCTGCTACGCTTTCGCCCCCAAAAAAAACCTATATTTAGCGCCGCGCCACATATCAACAAACGTTTTAGAGCCTGTTTCCACCCCGCTCACCCCACAAAACTTTGTGTTTAGCTTGTAAATACGATATTTGTATTTGTACAGTGTCCTTATTTTATTTGTTGTGGTCAGGGAGCGTCCAGTCCAAAAGCACAACGTCACACCGGTCCGTTCTCTCGGCCGCTGGGTTCCCCCGAAAAACTCTGCATTTTTTTCCGGGGTGGAAGCTGCGAAAAAATGCGTGGGGGCGGTGCCTGGCATATCAATTGTTCTTTGCAGTTTTGAGGGGGATTATCTGGGGCTGTTTCGGAGGATTTATCACCGTAAAAAGGCGTGTAGGGGCTTCTTGATCGCTCATTGATACCGCGGCTTTTCTACTGTAATTGAGCTATTTTATGCTTGTTCTAGTATTTTTCGTTAAAGAAATTGGCTTAAAAATAGATTCTTTCTTATGAGAGCAAAATTCTCTTTAAAATTTTCGAAGCGCGCCGCTGAATTTTTTAATGTTTTAGAAACCTGGGTATTCGTCTATTGTCATCTATTTTAGGAACTGTTGAATCAGCTTTCAGAACCGTTTTCCCGACTATGAATTGCCTTGTTAACCTTTTCTCTAAACTATTACTCACTTTTCCTTTTTCAAAAACACTTTTTTAAACTATTTCTTTACCCTTTAAATTTTCCGGTTTTTCTAACTTTCAGGTTTAGTCTTTGACCTTATATATCAAATTTTTAACAGGTCTGCTTTCCAGTAATACGTTTACCGTTTTCTTTTTTGAACCTTTACTTCTTTCACCTAACTATTCCTCCCTTTCGACTCTGCAGAATTCCGGTCGAAATTTCCCGTTTTATTTCTATATTTGCAGGAGCATGGAGCATGCGGCTGATCGCTTCTACGCCACACAAGCCGAGCAGAAAATACGGTTAGTAGTTTTTTGGTTTTTCTAAGTTAGGGTCTTATGCAGTATCGGGGGAGGGTGGAGGTTTCCTGCCGTTTCCGAAAGACAAAATAATTACATTACATTACAATACAAATTTTTCCTAAGACCAAAATGGGCGTATTGCTGCCAAAATTTTTCCTAAAAATTTTTGTAATTTTTCTTGGTTGTTTTTCCACTTAAAATATGGTTAAAGTTTGTGTTTTTTTGCTGTTAAATCCCGTAGATTACGCTACTAGGCATTAGGGAATATCGGAAAAATGCCCCCCCCCCCCGATAATGCAAAGGAACCGAAAAATTGGATCCTAAGGAGAACCTAAGTAGGGAAATGCCCCCGATATTGCGAAAGCACCCCAGGGCTAAAAATGGTCGTGCCCAAACACGGAAACCCGCGAAAAACGTGTTGAACAGGGCGGGGCGCTGCAGACAGAAAGCCCCTGTTTTCTGCTGAATAATGTTGCTTATTTAAAAACAGCTGTTCAAACAAAAGGGATGGTCGATGTATGTGCTCTGTGGCCCCAGACACGGCGTTGTCCATTTTTGTCGTCGAAAAAGCGGTGATTGTGTGGATCTGACCTTTTTGGGGGGGCTAGCAGATGATGATGGTGACGATAATGAAAGAGGATACTATCATCACCCGCCCCCTTCTCATAAGCCACTCTCAACATAAACAACATCCACCACGGCTACACCCCCAATCTGTTGGCCACAATCAGTTGGCTGTCATCGATGAACTTATGGATGAAGATACCAATTCGTCGCTTAGATACGGCGCCATCTTTGGCACTCGGACGCGCTTCATCCTGCTCGTCCTCGTCCTATTATGTCTAACATCCATTTGGTACGTGCTTTGCTGATATTCATTTGCTAATTCTTATTTTTTAGGTCTAACATTCTAACCTTCAACTTTGCCGTCATTTGTATGGGCCCTGACGTGAATTCGACGAATAATGATGATACGTACACATTCTCTGGAGGTCATTTTACTTTTATTCGTTTCTATTTTTTGGACCAAACCGGCTTTTCTCGAGCCACTGCGCGCGCTAAAAATGAAATATATAATTTTGTGGAGTATTAGAGCTGTTTTTAGATACTTTGGACTAGATTAGAAAAGTTAAAAAACCTGGCTTATTCAAAAAAAAAGTTCGAAAATGACCAAATATCGTCGAAACATTCCTTAATTTTTTTACTAGTGGTTGTTATAACTCTTTATTGCTTACCGGAAACTAGCAAAAACACAATTTTGTTCTTTGGAAAAATTCATCCGCTAAACCAAGGGGTTACCGAGTCAACTTTATTGGGCTTTCCGAAAGAAAACGTCACAAAAATTGAGTTTTATACCTTTTTTCAGGCCAAAAATCGTGGGTGATCTCGGTGGTGGCGATCGCGGCGCTCGTCTCCAATTTCCCGGCCGTCGCGCTGGTTAACAAGGTTTGTTTCGAAAACTGGGCCGTTTTCTTTGATTTTGAATCATGTAAATTCCAAATTTCAGCTCGGCATCCGCACCGTATTCACCAGTCTCGGGCTGCTCTCTGCCGTCTCCACGCTGTTGATACCGTCGGCGATTCGAGTTCGTTTTTTTTTAGGATTTTTACATCTTCGGCATTGTTTTGGCTTTAAAAAGTGGCTTGAAAAGTCGAGAAAGAAAGTAGCAATGTCACGAATCGAATATGTATTTCTTTCGCGGGTTGCTGCATCTATTTCCATTCTTTTCTGCAAAATTTGAACTTTGCTCGAGCTTTTGAAATCGATGTTGAACTAGGTTTTTGGGGCTCAAACCTGTTTTTTTTATGAAATAAAAACATATATTTTTTCAGTTAGGATTCCCGTTCTTCCTGGTGGTCCGCGCGCTGCAGGGCGTCGCCTTCGCCGCCAACTTCCCGGTGATCGGCGCCTTTTGCGCAAAGTGGACGTATTATAAGCAGGTTGGACAAGTTTAAACTTGTTAAAAAATCTCTTTTAGAACGGCCTCTTCGTCTCGGCCCTCGTCGCCTACGTGCAGTTGTCCCCCGCATTCACCAACCCCTCCTCCGGCGCGTTGTGCGATGCGTTCAGGTAAAAGTTTCATTTTAGCTTTTAAAACCTTCCATTCAGATGGCCCAGCATTTTCTACGCGCACGGCACCGTGTCGCTGGTGCTGTTCATCACCTACGGTACGTGGAAGTCGTTTCTTAGCGAAAACTCTCCCGTTTAGGCCTCTTCTACCGCAACAACCCGAACAAGCACCCGTTCGTCGGCGACGTCGAGAGGAACAAGATCAGCGTCGGCAAGGCGAAGATTGAGTACGGGCACTGATAACATTAAAAAAACTATTTTGTTTAGCAAAAAATCGCTGAAGAAGATCCCGTACGGGGACATCCTGAAGACGCCGGCCGTCTGGGCCACCTGGATTGCCTCCATCGGCAACTTCACGTGCGTCAACATGATGTTCCTCTTCTCGCCGACGTATTTGGCTACTGGTGGGTTTATTTAGACCTAGTTATTTTTTTTGTCGTTTATTTTGTTAGAAAATTGCTTAAAAAAGTGGTATCTTTCCGGTAAAACCTTACAACATGTATTAAAATGCGTAACATAGATTTTTCGACAGGATTTTCACATTTTCTGCGGTTTTTAAAGCTTTAGAAAGAGTATTTCCACTTAAAATAAAGCTAAATTTTGCTAAAACGACTATCAAATGTATTTCTAGACATCTAGACTTAAAGGAAAGCCTTTTGCCCCCCTAAATTCCAGAAAATCATCATTTTTAGTCCTCGGCTACTCCGTGCACAACACCGGTATCACCGCCGCCCTTCCGCCGTTGGCCCAATTCGCGATGAAGCTGTTCATTGGTACGCATGCTTCTACCCTATTAATGCATGCTTTAGGTGCCCTCTCCGATCGTATCCACTTCATCTCCGAACAGAACAAGTTCCGCCTCTTCAACACGCTCGCCTTCTGCGGCTCGTGCGGTTTCCTGGTGGCGCTCGCGTTTTGGGATACGAAACATACGGTAAGTACACTTCTTTTTTGTGCTGGTGTGTTAACGGGGGCGGGGGGCGGGTATTACGCTGTTTTTATTATATAAAGTTTGTTGAAAAGCGGTAAAATTTTCGGAAAATTAACGTTTTTGGTCAAAAAATCATCAAAATGTAAAATTTTTAGATTTTCTAATCTTTTTGAATTAATTTGTGCAAAATCGTGGTTAGCATTGGCCACCCCCGCTAACGACCCAGTTAATTTTTATTACTACTTTTACGCCTGAAAAAAAACTGAATTTTTAACCCTTTTTAGAGCACCTGCACGATACTTCTCGGAGGAGCTGCCGGAATCCTTGGCGCCACAACCGGCGGTTTCTTCAAATCGGGCCCCGTCTTGTCGAAGCAGTACAGGTCTGCTTCATTGAGCTTTTTGCTGTAATCTCGCATTTTAGCCACTTTGTGACTGGCAACATCTCACTGGGAATCACGATCACGATGCTCGTCGTCCCGTTCTACGTGAATGCCCTGACGGTACACAATACACCCGAGGAATGGCGATGGGTGTTCATCATCACCGGCGCGGTCATGGTCAGCTTTTAAAGAAATACTCAGGAATTATCATGGGTCTGGATTTCTGGTGCTTTTGCATTATCGGGGGGTGGCGCAACGTTTTTCGTCGAAATCCAATGTTTCTCACTCAGTTTCTACACTTCCCTAACTATTCTTAGACGTAAAAACTTCGAAATTTGAGGAAACGAAGACAAAAATTCGAAGCTATACAAAATAGGATTTTTATCACAATTTGAAATCTATTTGAAAATGTTTATTTTTGATGCGATTTGAAAATTGGAATTTTAAGTTTTTGGATGATTTTGCTATATGAGTTATGATTAAAGCTTACAAAAACTCTGAAAATACGCGACATTACGTGCTTTTAGACCCCGATACTGGAAAAGATCCGAACAATGCCCAAAATGAAGAATTTCTTCTTCGAATAATCCGTTTTTCTTTAGGTCGTAACCAACGCGATCTTTGTCATCTTCATCAAGGGCGAACCGTGCAAGTGGACCGAGGTTTGTTAGACAGCAATCGGTTCTATACCGGCAACGGGGTCCTTAAAAAAAATAAGGGTCCTTAAAAAAAATAAGGGTCCTTAATAAAAATAAGGGTCCTTAGAATTTCATGCTAAGGACCCCTGTCCCGACAGGGGTCCTTAAAATAGATGTTGTTTTTAAGGACCCCGATTCCGGCAATTTCCGAAAATACAGTATTTTCGCCGATTTTGCACAGATTGTGCCTCGTTTAGCTATTTAAATTACGCGACTCTCTTACACACAGTTTGTGCCTAAAAATAAGGCTTCGTGCCACCCGGGGCCTAGTCGCTTCGGATGGGCGCGAGCTCGTACAGGGTTTCGAAATCGGGGCGCCCGAGGCGCGCGTAGCGGCCAGGACCCTTATTTTTTTTAAGGACCCCGTTACCGGTATGGAACCCAGCAATCTTTAAACCCTTTTCAGTCCCTTAAAAAGTGTCCCAATATTTAGGTGAACGCCACGAATAAAGTATCGGTAAGCCCGCGAGTATCCCAAACCCTCGGAAATTCATTTAAAACTCTCCCCGATCGATAATTTATCTTGAAAATCGCTTCCAAACTAATAATCCGATTTCCAGGACCAATTCGCGAAGCGCAACAGCATCAAGTCGCTGTCGGAGATCCAGCTGGGCCACGTCGTCAACAAGCCCAGATCGTCAGTGGCCCCCGTCGACAAATATTAACTAAATTGCTCAATTGTGTATATTTTTTTGGCCTACTAACTTCTCACGTTGTATAATTTTGTATAATATGTATTGTCTATCTCTCTCGCGACCACTGTGAATTCATCCCCACCATATTCTTCTTTTCTCCGCTCCAATCCGGGTCCTCGCCATGCATTTCATTGGGTTTTCGTTTTGTAGAAGTATTTTTGTAGAATAAAGCTAGACTTCTAGGGGCTTGTGCACTTGAGTGGGGTAAAGTCTGGACTTTGACTAGAATACGCTCAAAATTTCGTTTTTGAAACTAAAAGCTTCTGGTAGAGGTAAGCTAAGCCGAAGACTGAAGTTAGGTAAGCAAAGTTACGCTCAGCTGTAAGCTAAGCCATCATACTCCTGTTTTCTGACTTTAACCCAAAGGATGTTTCGTACCCTCCAAAAACAAATTGACGACTACCTCGACCCATATTTTGTAGTTTTGGAAGAACATGTAAATATTTATAGTGACAAAATATACGGGGCAGCAACGAGAAATAGGGTACAGTAAAAGCGGGACAAATAGCACAGCGGGGTAGAGGGTCAAAGCTTTCTGGGATCATCTTGGCGCGAGGCGGCGACCGAGTGTACACGTTTCAAGTTTAAAAAAACAGACGAAAAACAAAAAAGAGGGGATTCCTGAGACCAACTAAATGCGGGGAAGACCAAAATCAAATCGGAATATAGAGGGCGGATGGATGAGGTGTGACTAGTACTATTTGGGACAAAGATCAAGCAGGACAAATGAGAGAAGCACCTATTTGGACGGGGACGGGGTTTAGTAGTTCAAGAATGGGGATTAGAGGGTGAGATCGTTGACTGAAGAAAGAATGAAAGGGGTTTTGCGGATATGGTATACCGGGTGGGGAGAGCTGGAGTTGGTCGGCGCGAGCGGCTACTCCTCGGTGATGACGCCATCAACTTGGTCGGCTTCGTCCTAAACCGAAAAATACAGTAAGCAAAAAACAATAGATTTACGTATTTTCTACGGGTAGGCGGCGTATTTTGACAAATCATTTTTCTAAAGCCATATTTTGGAAAGCAGAATTTCGATATTTTTTTTCCGCGCGATTTTTCGCCATCGGATGGTTTTCTGCCAAAAAATACGTTTTGAAAATACGACTTCAAAAATCAGCTTCGAAATTTCTATGTAAATTTTTGTAACCTTTTCTAGGTATAAAATAAACAAACCACTTGTTCATTCTCAGGAGCTGGCTGCTCTTCCGGGGGGGCCTCGTCATCGTCATCACCGCCACGGTCGAGCGACAGCAACATCTTACGGAACTAAACACCGGTAATTCGCTAAAAAATTCTGGCTTACATGACAAATTTGATGCGACAAATTGTAGTGGCCATCCATCGTGTCCCTGACAGCAATCCTGGCCGGATCGAGCTCGGCGATGGCCGTCTGTGGGTAGAACATCTGCACGTTCTTGCGCGTCACCGGCTTTTCGTAGATCTTGGCACCGTCGGACGGGGAGTATTCCTGGATCTTTCTAAACAAAAGACAATTTTTAGCTGATAAAAGCAAGACTTACGCTTCAGTGAAGCCGTAGAGCTTCATGAGGAATGTTTTGAGGAAGAGGAGGGTGAAGCATGCCTGCGAGTTGTTCATCAGCGTGAAAAGATGTGTCTTGTCGGAGGGGAGGCGGACTGAAAAAAAAGAAATATCACCCCTGGAAATCGAGCACTTACGATAAATGGCTTCTGGCTCAAAGTCGACGTCGTCATCACTTTGCTGGTTCGGCGCCATTTGTTTCGGGAGCAGCGCGGACTAGAAAACATTAAAATGGAGACAAAAGCGCATCAAAATACCTTGAATTGATTGATTATGCTCTCCCCAGACAACGCGACAATCGAGTCAATCTGATGGATGACGTAGAGGGGCTCATCGAGAACTTGATACGGGAACATCGCCACGTTGTCGCCGACAAAGATCCACTCTTGCAGTGAGGGCTTCTGAAAAAGAGATTGCTCTCAAAACGGCAAAACATACGTCTTTGTACTCCTCGGAGAAGAGCCGCAACACCGATGCCAAGAAGCTGCGGCGCTGTTGCCTATTACCACGCATTGCCTAAAAGGTACTTGTGAGCAAAAACAACCAGAACTACCTGATAAAGACCTGAGAGCAGCGCTTGACCGTCGTTCGTGTACTTTGGCATGCCCCACGCGTCAAGGACCATTTTCTTGTTAGCTAAACGAAAAAAATATGCTAAAAACAGGCTAAGAATTACCTGTATTCGCCGTTGCAGAACCCTCGATGGCCCGGATGCCGCGCAGCAGACGACCATTTTCACGCCCCACCAAGTTGTGCAGCGAGAAGGCGACCCGAATGCCGGACACGGCTTTCGTCTAAATCAAAGGATAGACAAAGAAAGTGCTGAATACCTGGACCATCCCTTGGTACTTCGTATCAATCTCCTTCAGCAGATTTTCGACCTTGTTTCGGATCAACGGGATCGGGTCGGTCATCATGGCGATGAGCGTTGGGATGGAGGAGCCGGGGGTCACGAGGCCTTGATTCAGGGTACGCCAGGCTACCTAAACACGAAAATTTACGTTGCGATCAAGTCAAGTGCATACCTGAACAGCTGCCGAGCGGACTTCTTTCTCGCGATGGAAGTAGCAATTGAGCACGAAGTTCCAGTAGATCTAAAACGAAATTAATTTTAACGGCCTTTCCGAAAGAGGAACCTGAATGACAGCCGACCCGAGTCCACTGCCCGCTTGATCCATTTCCTTCAGATCTTCCGTTTCTTTGCGCTTCATCCCTAAATCAAAGTCAAGGTTCAGAGGTCAATCCATACAATCTTGATTCAGCTTGTGCATCTTCGTCTCCTCGTTGATCAAGAACTGCTCGAGATTACGCAACACCTAAAAAAGACAAAATTAAACGTAAAACAAAATAGACTGACCAGAATTTTCAGCGCCAGATGATGAATATCGTTGGATTTGAGTAGCATCATATACAGCCCACGAACTTCAGGTCTCGTCAGATACTCGGCGTATTGGGCAGAAAGATGCCCGATGCTGGTGATCGAATTCTTCTTGATAACGCCGTGCGGGAAGGTGGCAAAGTAGACGAGCACGGAGAAGATGTTGTCCCTGATCTTTCTCGGCCGTTCCTCGTCTTCAATTTGGTGGTTCTCGAGGAATGGGTTGTCGGGGAGGACGGTGGGCACGACGTATTGGCGCGTGGTGTCCTGTTCTTCTTCGAGCAGTACATCGAAATCGAAATAGCGCCCGAGGAGACCCACGCAGAAGATGGCTCTGAAAATTAAGGATAAATAGTTATTTCACCGAAAAATGACGAATCTCAGGGCCAAAAATCGCAGGAATCTGTTCAATATTACCTTGCCAACATCACAACCCGCGAATCGTTCATCTGCGACTGAGCCTTTGGATCGCGTTCTGTCAGTTGGCGTGTTTGATTCAGAACTCCTAAAAGAACAAAATTAGCTTCAGAGCTCGATCACTCACCAAGGAACTTCAAGAAGCGCTCGGTGACTTTCGGGCGACGTCGCGGGAATTTCTCATGTAGGGCACCAGCACATTCGACGGCCGACTCGACGATCACCACCTTTCCACCAACGATCAGCTGGGCCAGCGACTCTTCTAGATCGTCTATCAATTGATCCGATGGGTGGGTCATCAACGGGATCACGCGGCGCAACATGTCGATAACCTAGGCGGAAAACTGAAGAAGAAATTGGTTGTCATACCTGCTTGAGCACTTGAATCTCGCCCGGTGTGTTAACACTCATGCTCAAATACGGCTGCAGCGTCTCGGCGTGTTTGACGAGCAGTTCGGAGCGCACCTAAAACGATGGATAACCCAAAAAAACCACTACGCACCTTGCTAAACAAGCTCAACGCAGTTAGACAGGCCAACATGCGGTCTTGATTCGACTTGGCGAGGCGCACTTTGTTCAAGTTGTCGCCGCCGCCATTTGTGTCCGCAGCAGAAATCGAGTTTTCTAAAACAAATAAATCAGCAATTAGCGAATGTTCATACCAACAGCCATCTTCGATTCCAACGTCAGCACAGAGTCGACGAGACTGTCAACGATCTGCCGGCAGGCGAAGATTGTGCCCTTGTCACCAGTCTGAAAATATTTGATAAAAATAAGAAAATGAAATAATACCTTAAAGATGAGGTTGAACATGGTCTCAATGTGCTCGACAGTATTCTCGGCAGCGCAGAGCTCCGTGGTAGCCGTAAGCAGTTGGACGCGTTTCAGCAATGCTTCATGATCTTTCTCGCGCAGCGGTTGGAACCACAGGTTGTTGAACGTCTCCAGCACCAATTTCTTGACGCCCTCCTCATCCCCGATGCGGCGCACGATACGTGATAGCAGCTCCGGGCCCTTATCGAAATCGGGGTTCTGCTCGATCAGCTCACGCATGATGCGAATGACGCGCTTTCGGACAGCCGTACCGGAATCTTTGATGCGCTCCAACAGGATGGGGTAGTACTTGGGGATGAAGTCGGGGCGTGAGAGCAGATACTTCCCGAGCAGTTCGATGGTGGCCTCTCTCACTTGAGCATTCGGGTCGACCATGCGGGCCTGGACGGCACTTTGTACTTCCGGGATTCCCAGCACAGCATGGTCAGCCTCGATGATCTGCGTCAAGCACTTCATCGCTCTTGTTCTCAGCGCGACGATTGGCTCCGAAATGACGCCGTAGAGGATCTGCTTCAGGTAATTCTCGAATCCAGACTGCGTGAGCTCACGTTGCGTGGCCAAAAACTTGACGGCCCAAGCAGCATCAGCCTCCAGCATCACATCCAGTCCTTTAGCCCGAATTTCATCGACACGCTTCTTCATCTGTTTCCGCTCCACGAGTTTCACCAGATATTCTTTCATGGCACGTGCTTTCTCGTTGATCCGCTCCATCTTTTTCTCCCTCTTTCGCAGGTCCTTTTCGGTCAGATCCTCCTGCTTCTTCATGGCCTTGTAGTCCTGCTTGAGCCGATCCAAGTCCTCGACAGTCTCCTTGTACCAGTAGCACGCGTAGAACGAAACGGCATATTCGATGCTCACGTCGCCGCCGTCCTTTGTGATGAGCAAATAGTCGATGAGGGCTTGTTCCAGCTTCTTTATCCGATCAGTGGCCGACATGTCACCAATGTCCAGCTCGGAAATGTCGGCCGGCGGGTCTTCCATTTCGTCAAAGATGACCGTCTTGACGACGAGCTGAAAAAGAGCGATAAAATTTTGTAGATGACCTTTTTAAACATGACGGCCAATGGCTCACCTCAAGTCGTGCCTTCGCATCCTCGGCCCCCGATCGCGCGTCCTTCTTTAATTGGGCGGTGATGAGGCCCAAATATTCCAGCGAGGCCGTGCGCAGTCCGATTTCCGTGCCCTTGCTCGCGCGATAGTGCTTGATCAGCATATTGCCCAGGATGGAGAGCAGGAATTCGGCGGCCGGCCATTCCGGTTTGTGGAGAGCATTGAGGAGATCGTGGAGGAAGGACTCGAAAACACGCCGATTGTCTTCTTCACCCTTTGAGCAGCACCTAAAAACCGAAATGTAGGCAAAATCAGATAAAAAAAGCTTCGAACAGGGCTCGAAACTCACTTCTGCAGGAAACCGCCGAGGAAGGTAGCAGCGATGCGGTACGCGCTTTCGAAGGAGGATTTGATGGACTTGTCGGCTCGGTCGATTTCAGCCTTCTCGTCAGTCTCTTCGCCATCCCTCTTCTTTCGCTTGGGCATCTGAAACGAGGAATATAACAGGAACTCGACGACAGCAAGGCTTTATATTCTGAAAAACGTACATGCACAGTCGCTTGGACAAGCTGCATGATGAGCACGCTAACGTTGTTCAGCCATGTGCCGGTGGAAAGACGCAGACTGTTCGAGGTGGTCTTGGCATGGGGTAGGCGATGAAGGGCGTTGATGATGTCCTGGAGGATGGCGTGGCGGATGTTGTCGTCGCACTTGTTGAAGATGTTGGACAGGAGGCGCATTGCCTAAAAAGAAAAGCTAGACATTCGTAAAAACAGCTTTACCTGCCACTGCAGCTCGCCGATGTTGTTGACGAAGAAGGCGGAGGTGGCAATGGTGGACAGATGATGTATCGACATCTCGGAAAGCGATTGGACGCGGACAAGCTCTCCGAAGCATCCGATCAGATCCGTCATCCGGACATAGATTCGTTGAGCGCTAGGCGTGCGCGTCGATTGGCCCAGTTTTCGGCGTCCGCGGCTTTTCTCTTCGACTTTCTTCTGCTTGTTCGGCGATCGAAACACGGAATCCGAGGCCGGGAAGACGATGTAGTTGAGGTATTGCTTGCAGAGTTGGATTGAGCGGTCGATAGCATCTTCGAGGAAGACCTAAACAACTGATGAAAAACACGGGTAATCTCAAACCATTTTTGGCATCTTCGACCCGGTCATGACGAGCAGAGCGGTGCAGGCTGCAGCCGCAGCGCGATAGAGCCGTTCATCGAGGGTCGCCTGGTCGTCATCATCCATGGTCTCGTCGTCCAGAAACGAGACGATTGGAGCCTCGCCTTCCCTCGGAATCACGTCGCGAATGTTGCGCTCGAGGATTGTGATGAGCTTGACGAGACGATCGGCGTTGACCTAGAATGGATAACATAATACACAGATAGCGTGCTTTTTACTCACCTTGTTCAGCTTCTTCCACTCTTTCAATTTCAACGCCTCCATTCGCAGCTGCTCCAACTTTGACGCCTCGATCAAGCACTGTGCGTCCATGTCGGCATTGTCATCGTCTAAAAATCCGGTTTTTGCACCTGCGAAATTGCATACCATCCTGATCGTCTCGGCCAAATTCGATGTCAACCTCATTCACGATTTGGTCAATCGTGGCCTCGAAGCATTCTTGCGACGCTTGCTCGGCCATCACATCGTTGCTCCAATTTTCTTCGCCGCTGTCATCACCGCGATTCCGTCTCCGTTTCTCGTTGCGTTGCCGCTGGCGCTCGATCCATTCAGCCTCCCGCTCCTGGATGACCTCGGTGGGGGTGGGGGCTCGCTCGAATTCTTCGTGTTTCCTCTTTTTCGACTTGCGCTTGTCAAAGAACCTAGGAAAAAAGATTAAAGGAAAAGCCGGAACCGCCTACTTTCCGTCCAGCTCATCCTCCTCGAAGGGGCGCTTGACGCTTGAAGGGCCTGCAGCTTCAGGGTCGTGTTCGGACTCGTCGCCGTCGTGCTCCATTCGCTCGACCATTTCGAGATCCTTCTAAATGGTCGTGAATAATGCGTACCGCAGAATTTTCATAGGCATGGCTGCTAAAAGGATGATTGGGGCGGGGAGCGGGAAACTTTTTCGCTTTTGATCTCTTTCAAGAAAAGTTTTTTTGCGCCGAGCTTGAGTTCAGCGGAATTAGGCCCGGGAACCGTTTATTATGGACGCTTGCTATTTATATAGGTTGGCTTCGGAATTCCGGTGCAAACTGTCGTTTTCCGGTTCCGTTTTGGAGAAATTCGCAAGTTGCCCAGAGAAAAAATATTATAAAGGACCCCAACAGGCAAAAAAAGTGGCCCCCGCAAACCGTCCTAGTACCGTTTTGCTTCCTAGAGCCCTCATTGCCTATATCCGATCATAGTTGATAGTTTCACGCATTTCATGAAGCCTAAAAAACGTACCCGCGTTCGCATCAAACTCGGTCGCTTCATTGCGAAAAAAAGCGGGGAAGAAGACGAAAAACGCGAAAATAAAAATGTGGTGGCTCATTCCACGCTACACTAATTACGGAACTCAGTCTCCTTAGGAGTGCTACGTAGCGGAGCGTTCGTGTTTTTGAACTTTTAATTTTTTGTTTTGTTACTTTTTAAATTGTAAACGTCTTTTCGATGTTTCTCCTAAATAAATAATGAGTACCTTATCCTGGAGCTCCTCTTCAAAAGTTTTGGCCTTTCTCCGAGATCGAGGACCCTGGCTTGGGTCGAAATAGTCGGTCAGCGAGTCGTACAACTCTGCGACCATGTCCTAAGCCTTTTTTTAGGTTTCCTTTACCTTGATTACCTTTTTCTTGCGCTGATTCTGCGCGGCTTTCGGTTGTTTCCCCAGTGAGATCATTTGGCGGCGGATCTTTTCACTAAAAAAAAATTTCTATTGCTTTTTTTATCTCGTTGCTGTGCTTTAGCCACTGGTTTGAGATTACTTTAAAAACGGTTTATGGAGGGTTCTTTACAATAGGTTAGTTTTAAACCGATCAAAAAAAACCCACCCATCAGGATGCGTAATTTCGGCGGGCTTGAAGGCTGGCCGGGCGGGATCGGTGGGTTGACCCATAGGTCTGGGTGCCGCTGATGTCTGGAATAGAGTTAGATCGTTAGTTTCCAGAAATCAGCTACTTCGCTAGGCCGGTCCAAATTGAAATCGGTGTTCATCGCGTCGTTGATGTCGCCCAGATCGATGCCATGCGCCATCGACGTCTCCACGTCGAGGGCATCGGCGCGGTGCTGGAGGACGGCCTTTATCAACGGGGGCAGCTGATCGAACGCCGTCTCATTCGTCTCAAAGTCTTGGCGCATTTTGCTGAATTGGGATAGGTGATAGCTTCGGGGTTTTTGGCTTACATCTCATTGACGTCACAGGCCGCCAACGCGTCGCAGATATTTGCGACCAGGGTTGGGTCGGTGTTGTTTAGGGCCTAAAAAATGGTATTTTAAGGTTCTGGTTTACTAGCGGAGGGGGTAGAACTGACCAGTTAGAAAAATATCTTTTAGTTACTTTTTTTGCCTTTTTAAATTTTTGAGATTTAACATCCAATTTTGACGAGAAACGTAATTATTCCATGGTTCCGATTCATTAGCGCGGGGTGGGGGTAGAATTAAGAAGAAAAACATCTCTTTAGTCAACAATTTTTAATGCTTTATCTTTTGGAGGTTTTTAAGCTCTATAATTCATTTTTAACCAGAAAGGCAACGATTTTTGAGCACTTTAATAGTCTATTTTTTTTCTCCTTTTTTGCTACCCCCCGCGCTAATGAACTATCCCCTATTTTATTAAATTCGTTGCTGTGATACCTACCCCCAGCTCGTTCGGCTGACAAATCCTCAGCATCTGCGAATTCGCCAAATTTTCCGAGGGAAACGAGATCAGCGTCAGCACTAAAAAGTTGGTTCCCAAGTTTTTTTCCATACTTACAATTTGTAATTGGCGTGCCGAGCATGGTGTACGGTGCTGGCAGTTTGGCACCTCGTTCCTCTAGCTCGTGCTGATTTTTCTCGGCCTCGCGAGCCTTTGCCTGCTGCTCGGCCTGCACCTTTTCGAGTTGTTCGCGCTCCCGACGCTCGGCCTCGAGGCGGAGGCGTTCAATTTCGGCCTGGCGGGCGGCTTCTTCCTGGAAGTTGGTTTTGGGTTTATTGATTTATCTATGGGGTTGAATTTTAAAGCAAAAAACTCCCGGGAAAGTTTGGGATTGTTAATTTCTTCTGTTTTTTTTTCACATTTGATAGCAAAAACCCCGACTTTTTGCAGGATACAAATTGCGCTGGATATCTTTAATACTATAAAAACGATTTAGTGTGTTATTATAGTTTTTTTTAATTCCCCACCTCCATCTTCCTCCGCTCCAACATCTCAGCTTCGAGCTTCGCCAGCCGTTCGGCCTCCTCTTTGCGCCGAATCTCTTCAGCTATCCGGCGCTTCTCTGCCTCTTCCGCTTCCTAAAATCGTTTTTTAAGTTTTTCGGCTTACTCTTACCCTCTTCTGTTGCTCAATCAGTCGAGCCTCAGCTTCTGCGCGCTCCTGGGCTAGCCGTTGTTGCCGTATCGCTTCCATTTGTTGCTTTTGCTGGTCGAGTAGGCGTTGTTGATGGGTCATTTGCTGTAAAATAATGGTTTTCAGCTTTTTGCTTAGGGTCAATCTTTTCTATTAGAATTGTTTCTAAACTAAGTTTTTATATAAGCGTTTTTATAGCGTTTTTTACTATTGCTAGACGTGAGGAATTTATAAGTTTTGATTAGCAACTCAGAAAACTAGCTTTTTCGGCCAAATTGGCTTTTGAAGCGCTTTCTTCCTTTCCAATACAGTTTTCGAGTTTAAATATGGCTAAATTCTACTTGAAAGTTGTTTGCCAAATAAGGACAATTTAGTCCTCTGGTAACAGACAAGCTCCGTTTTATAAAAAACTGTTTTTTCGATTTTTTTTTTCTTAATTTTTCGAAAATTCCAACGAACCTGTGGCGGCTGTGGCTGCTGCGGGGGTTGTTGATATTGTGGTTGTTGGTGCTGGTTCATTTGTTGCTAAAAAAAGTAAATTTGGTTAAATAATTCTAGGTTTTTTTGACATGTTTCCGGATTATAGCCTTTTTCTAAAGCGGAACCTGGGCAACTTGTTGGAATTGCGGTAGATGTTGTTGCTGTAGGAGTTGTTGTTGTTGCAGCATCTGAATTATAGAATTTTTTTCAAGATCTAAGTTCATCTACCGAATTCGGGTGCAGCCCAAGCGGTTGTTGTTGGAGGGATTGTTGGTGTTGTTGGGGGAGTTGCTGTTGCATCTAAACATTGACTTTTACTTTTAATTACCTAAGATCTAGTGTTTGAACGATTAATCAGCTAAGTATAGATCCATTCGTATTTTTTTTGGTTATTTTTAGCCTTTTCGCTAGATTTCCAGCCAACTTACATGCAATAGTTGTTGTTGCTGCATGTACTGCATGTCGAGCATCTGAAAATTGGCGCGTTTTTTCGATATTTTGGTTCTTTTGCAATATCGGGGGGCGGGATCTCTCTGAGCTCTCAGGATCCCGTTTTCCGGTAGAAAATCCCAATTTCTATACTGTTTTTCTTATAGTAATCGTAAAAATTTACAAATCTTTATTAGCAAATGTTAAAAATTTTATTTTTCGCCCAAAAAGGTTCATTTCCGACCAAAATTTTGTATTTTTAAGATGTTTCTGCGTTTTCTGAGTATTTTCCACTATAAATATAACTAAACTTTGTAAAAAAGCTTTTAAATACTTTTTATCTGTTACAACATATCTGCTGGACTTATAGGAAAAAAGGTGGTGCAAAATTACCGATTTTTCAGCAATAATAGTTGACTTTTTAGCTATTTTAATGTTTTGCTCTTACCTGCTGTTGACTCGGGTAGAATCCCTGGCTGAGCAGCTGATTCTGGGCGAAGAATTGATTGTATTGGGGGTGGAGGAATGCGTTTTGTTGATTCGCATCCATCGCCCCGCCGCCCGGGTTCAACGGATTCTGAAATCGCGAAATTCGAGCTATAGGCTTGAATTTCAAACCTGTAGATGCCTGGGGTCCATCTTTTCGGCTATTCTGAGATCGTGAATTTGCTAGCAGTTCGGCTACAAATGCATCTGTGGTTTGCCTGGAAATGTTTAGGTTTTTAGATGGATAGTTAGAAATAAGAAATGTTGTGGAAGTAATTATCAAGTTTTTTTTTGCGTTTATAAGCCATGGTTTCAGAGTTATATTAAGAAGGAACAAATATGTTGCGAAAAAGCGGCCGCGATTTATATAAACGATCGGTTAAATTCCCGTGTCCTACTTAAATTCAAACATTTAGCAAAAATGTACAAAATATTAAGAGTAAGCGATGACAGTTTAAATGAAAATTTGGCCATAAAGTTTTGGAATTGGCTTGTCAAACGTTTCAAAGTTTTTTAAGCGCACGTTCGAACGTTTTTTAAGAAGAAAACAAACATATTAACAGTAAGAAGCGGCGATTTATATGGAAAATGGAATGATAAAGTTTTCGACTTCATTTTTCAAAAGTTTTTGAGCCAAATTTAAGAGTACGTCTCAAATTGGAGATTCTTCCCCGGACTCATTCTTAATTTAAGCCGTATTTTCGGTAGATTTAAGCAAATTTATCCGTAAGGTATACTAAAAATGACAGAAAAAATGTGTATTTTCATGCCGTAAGCAGAAGTAGCTAGAGATCCGAATCTATGGAAGCCGATAGCCTCGGAAAACAAAGTAATTCAGTCAAGACGCTTTCTCGAATTCAAAATGATTAGCGCGAAATTTCCCCCAATTTGACCGGGGGTCACTTCTGGTAGTGCGGGATGCGCGATCGGAGTGTACACGGAACACCAATGGACACACACACAGTCGTACTCTGTAGTCCAAAACCCAAAGAGAGGAGAGAGACCCGGTAGCGCGCGAGGTCGATTTGACGATCTCCCGGAATTAAATCGTGTGTTGACTGGGTGGCCAGAGAGCGAGAGAGAGCGAGAGAGACAGCGAGAGTGTCTTAGGGATAAAGTGTGGCAAATCCCTCAAAAATTGTGAGTGCTTAAAGAAAATCGCTATCTTCGCCGGGTTACGGTAGATTTTGGCGGGAAGTAAACATAAATTCCGAAAAAATACAAAATTGCGCTATTTTTACGTCAAAATTAGTTTTTTAAGCCTTTTAAACCATGTTTAAGCTGGATTTGGAGATAACTTTGCAAGTATTGATATTATCCTTACCGCAATTTAGATTATAAAATTATAATGAATTAATTAATTTCGTAAAATCCGTATTTTCCCCCCAATTCTCCTACCAAAACACCCCCCAAAATTCACCTGCCACCCTCTGACTCGCCCTTTCCCTTGACGCCTTGGCCTCTCCCTCTCCCCGCCAAGTCCCCATTCTGCCCCTTTCCCTCTTATCGCCCCCCGCCCTGCCCTTCTCTCGGCCCATGTAGTATAGTGGTTAGTACTCCACGTTGTGGCCGTGGCGACGGTGGTTCGATTCCACCCATGGGCAATCTTTTTTGCTTTTTGGATCTAGGGTTTGTGCGGATATACTGTAGGCTTTTACATGGTGATTGGGCAGCTTTGTAAGTTTTTAAGGCCTGCACATAGTGATTTGACTATTTTATTCACTTTTAAGGCTTCGTGATCACAGGCTGTAATTTTTTTCGGTAATAAATAATATATATGTACACGAGTGGAGGTATTGCACTACGCATAAATGGGGGCGATGATACGGTATATACAGACAGGTAATGCGGGTGTTTTTATCTTCTTTTGACGATATCGGCACATTGGATCATGCACGAGGTATCCTAAAGGTGGATTAAAAGCTTGCAGTTAGGTTTAGAGGGATTTTGAAGTAGAAAAATCAAGCTAACCTTGGCAATTTCGCTCAACAAAAAGCTGCGCGACAAATTCTCGCAGCTGTCGACCTTCGCTGGGTGGCAGTTCACCTAAAAAGTGCCCTAAACTACCGTATGGCCTAAAATACCCCATCCAAAGTGCAGGTACATGTGACGCATGGAGTGACATGCGCCGATTCACCCAACGCTATCGTCTTCCCGTTCATGTCACAGTGGCCTGAAAAATTGGTTTTGGGGCAGACTAGCAGTGATTCTCTGTGGAAAGGCTTAAAAATCCGGATCAGAAGCTGAGGCAGGCTAGCAGAGAGCTTTTGGGAAAAATTTCCGCGCCTGGCTGGCAGGCTAGATGGAATTTTTATGAAAACCAAGGAGTCTCAAGCGGATGCTTGGTAGCTAACTGTGGCTATTTGAGGAAATTGACGGAGGCTAGCAAAGGTTCTTTGCGGAAAAGCATGGAAATTTCGAATTGATAGCCAGAGCATGCTAGCAGCCGCTTTTGAGGAAAAGGAAGGCTTTGCGGAAAGCCCGGATTCTGCAAAAAGTGAGCTCTCTCTCACTCTCACTCAAAGTGGGCTGGGCAGGTCAGCAGTGGCCATTAGGGGAAATTGTAATAAGTCCGGGCAGGCTAGCAGAGACCGTTTGGAACGTTTGGGAAAGACCCTCCTTACCTCGGAGAAGCCATTTGGAAAAAATTTTAATCAGTCCAGGCCGGCTAGCAGTGACTATTTGAGAAAAACGCCAGGCGGGCTAGCAGAAACCGTTCGAAAAAGAACACCAGGCAAACCAGCAGAGGTCTTTTGCTGGAAAACGGGAGGCAAACTAGCAGAGTCTATTTCTCATAAGAGCGCCAGATCTGCTAGCAGAGGAACTTAGGGGAAAATAACTCCAAGCGTATGCTAGAAGAGATCGTGTCGGAAAGAACGAAGGCAGGCTGGCAAAGATTGCTTGGGAAAATTGCGACTGGGCAGGCTGGCAGAGGCTATTTGGGGAAAATTAGCAGCCCAGGCAAGCCAGCAGCAACTTTTGACGAACCCGATGCTACCAAACTCACGTCTATCCTTCCAATGATCCAAATCCACAGCCGGTATGTCCGTACACGGCACTTGAGCGTTCCTAAAACCTATATACCACTCCTCCCACCGTAACCCACATGAGATCATCGGGTAGATCAAAGACATGGGGCTGTAATGTCCTGATATGACGACTATTACGACAGAATATCGACGCCAGGCTCACTTTTCGAATCGAGGCTAGTTGGCCTGGAATTCGAATTGGAAATGCGGGGTCCGGAAATGGGTACTTGGAGTGAACTTGGCGGCCTGGTTCTCATTCTCGTAGTAGAAACGATCACACTTCTTCAGACGACCGAACTGCTCGGCCAGGATGCACGACATCGTCGAGCCCAGCTGGAATTGGACAATTTTTTGCTGGTTTTTAAGCTAGGTTTTCAACCTCGCCTAGTCAAAATCCGTGTTTTTTTGGTGCGGCCAGCGCAAGCAGACCATTTGAATCCAGTTCAGGCTAGCGGATAGAATTTGGGAGCAAGGGAGGCTAGCAGAGACCATTTGAGATTCGGGCATACCGACGGAAACTTGTTGAAGCCAGGGGCAAACCAGCAGAAACTATTTGGACCAATTTTATTTGAAGCTAGCTAGCGAAAACGTTCAGGGGAAAGAGGCAAGGTTGCAGAGAGGATTTCAGGACCAGGGCGAGCTAGCAGGGATTCTTTTGCACCAAGGCAAGCTAGCAGAGGCAATTTGAACCCAAGGCGAGCGAGCAGAAATTTTTTGAGACTAGGGCAACCCAGCAGAAAGAATACGAGGGCAAGCTAGCAAAGACCACTTGAGACTAGGGCTACTCAATAGAGACCATTTGGAACCCGGGCAGGCTAACAGAAACCCTTTGCAACTTACCAAAGCTCCAGCGAGCGGTCTTTCAGCAACAAGTCCCGGAAACAGATCAATATCATCAACACTTTCATAGACTTCTTGAAGGGCATTTACCGCATCAACATCCATCAAATCCCGCAAATCACCGAAGGTCTTTGCTCTAGGGATTAAGGCCTTAATGGAAAGGCGGAGGGGAGTGGTATACCTTCTGAAACCACAGTACTCTCGGAAGTCGTTATAGGGTTGGACACCGTGGTCACGGGCACGAAGCATATTGATTGCGATTAGATCCATGCCAGAAGTGGGCTCGCCGCGGCGCATGAAGAGGTGATTTCTGGAAGGGGATTGATGGAGGAGAGAGAGAGAGAGAGCGAGTGCGCAAGGGTGAGGAGATTGAGAGTGAGAGAGAGGGGTGTGTGAGAGAGAGAAGAGAGTGAGAGAGAGTGAGAAATATAGAGAGATACAGATAGAGCGAGAGAGAGAGTGTGTGTGAGAGAGTGAGTGAGCGTGAGAAATATAGATGCAATACCTCAAAGCCGTCGTAATATGCCGATCAAAAGCCATCGAAGGAGTCCCAAGAAGCCCCATCATCATCGAGTCAAGCCCTCCAGAAGACCCATTATAAATTGGCTCGACATGCCCAAAATGCTTGGCCAAATCCACCGGATCACTCATATTCCTTAAAAATTCGTGATCAGGGTTACGGTAGAAAGGGCAACCTGTAGTCGGCGTCCATTCGGGGGAACATTCTCCTCACAAGGGTATGGCCAAAACGGAAGGCTGCTGTGGCGAAAGGTTGTGAGATGGAGGCATCACAGGATGGGTCGTAGTCGGTGAAATAGCCGGATTTCTTGGGGAATAGGTCTGAAAAATGGGTTATCTGGTTCTCTTTCTCCCGCTCCCTCCCGCTCACTCGCTCTATCTATGTTTCTCTCGCTCTATTCATGTCTCTCTCGCTCTATCTACGTTACTCACTCGTTACGTCACTCACTCACTCTCTCTGACTCATTCTCTCTCGCGCGCTATGTATGTCTCTCTCACTCTCTCTCGCCCCTTTTCCAACAAGTTGCCAATAATTTTCGGCAGAAATTGGAAAACAATATTTTGGGTTTTTTTACCGGTATTGTCTTCCTAGTCCGTCACGATTCGGCGGGCTTCCTGAAAATTTTTTTATGCATTTTTAGTCATCTTCAGAACGAGCCAACGTTTCGGCCGCTGGTGATTGGCTTCCTAGTCCGTCTAAAACAACAAAAGGGCCAAAAATCGAAACCGTGAAACGCGGTACTAGCACACACTCGGGTCCTGACCCACCCCCGTTAAACCCACGTACCTGATACAGTATCTCGTCGGTCCAATGCGGGTTCAGAATTTGTAGTTGGGCGGCAATTCTGTTGTGTTCTCGCATCCAAATCGTGTGCATCATTGTTAGCCCGGGCTGGTGAGAATTCCGCTCGTCACCTAATTACGGGCGGGTTAGAGGGGGTTACGGTAGCTCGTACCGGCCACAAAACAGGGATGGCGGGGGGCTGAACGGCAGTCGTGTTCTTGATTGCCCTAAAGGGGGAGAGGTTGGAGAGATAGGGAGAGAAAGAGAGAGAGAGAGAGAGAGAGAGAGAGAGAGAGAGAGAGAGAGAGTGGGAGAGAGCGAGAGAGAGGCAGAGAGATTGGCAGAGTGAGAGAGACAGGCAGTGAGAGACAAATAGAGCGAGATATAGAGAGTGGCAGCCAGATAGTGCGAAAGTGAGAGCGAGAGAAAGAGAGTGAGAGAGAGCAAGAGAGAGGCAGAGAGATTGGCAGAGTAAGAGAGACAGCCGGGGAGAGAAAAAACCCCCCCAACCTGTGGCAATAAAGCCCGCTGCAGCGAGTCCGTGAAAAAAGTCCCCCAACCAAGATGAAAGACAAGCAAGACCTCAACGCCTTGGCCTCACAATCCGTCGATCCATACATGACCGAAGCATCAATATAGGCTGTCAACTGGAATGTAGCGTACTCTCCTGTCTACAGTATCCTCCCGTACCTGATTCATCTGCCCTCGATACCCAAGATTCAATTGGCCAAGAAGAGAACGGGCAAATGGAAGACATCGGGGTTCCCCGTTGGGGTAATGGGTCGGGAAGAAGGGATCGCCCTCTTCCACTCGAATCGGCATACAATGGATGGAGATTGTCTCGTGGGAGTCGCATCTGGAGATAAAAATATTGTCAAGAGCGAACAAATTTATAACTCGGTACTTATCTATTAGCGGGGTGTGCTAGGCGGGGGAAGAGCTAAACACTACCTTGTACAGTTCAAAATCTCGTCATTGGGCCCTCGGGCAGCGGGGGAATGGGTCAGCTCGTGGTCGAGGAATTGGCCGAATTGCATGACCATATGGGTGAAGCGGGTATGTTCGATGTCCACATCTTCGTTCACGGCATTTGAGACACGACGAGGGTTCGGGAGGGAACGACCCGATTTGGCGCGCCAACGAGGGATGTCGAAACCTGGAAGGGAAGCGGTGAGAGGGAGTGAGGGGAAGAGAGAGCGCCAGAGAGAGTGAGAGAGAGAGCGCGAGAGAGGGCGAGAGAGACAGAGAGTGAGACAGAGAGATAGAGAGAGAGGGAGAGAGAGGGAGAGGGAGAGAGAGAGTGAGACAGAAATCAGAGAGAGAGAAAACAAAATCGTCCCAGAAAACCTACCGTCATCATAAAGTAGAGAGTGAGGGAGAGAGAGAGAGAGCGCGAGAGAGTGAGAGAGAGCGCGAGAGAGGGCGAGAGAGACAGAGAGTGAGAGAGAGGGAGAGATGCAGAGGGAGAGATAGTGAGACAGAGACAATCAGAGAGAGATAAACACAAAAATCGTCCCTGAAAACCTACCGTCATCATAAACCGGTGGCAATAAATGCTTCAAAGGCCCGAAAGCGTTCCCGAAATGCGGATACTGCAGATTATTACACCATCCCGAATAGCTCCTATATCGCGAAGTATGGTCACACGGCAACATCTTCGGAATACACTCGCCGACCGTTTTCTGAAATTGGTAGGTAAAAATCTTCCATTAAGATGCCAGATTTTTGTTATTTAAGCTTTCTTTGGCTATTTTTTTCAACGCCATTCGACAGTGCATCAAAAAATTTACGATAAAGTTTAATTACAGCTTAAAATAATGTCGTAACTGGGTCCGGAATGTTGGTGTTGTTGTTCCTTCTTCGGATCTGGTTCATTAGCGGGGGAGGGAAAGCTAGCAGAGGTCATTTGAGCCCTAGGCAAGCCAGCTGAGACCATTTATATTCAACATTGGCGCTTTGCCAGGAATCTACCGGAACAGGTGTCTTAGTCCGCTTTTAAGCGGACTAAGACGCCCGGTAGTAAATCGCTACCTGGCCATTCGGACTGAGGAATGCCGTGTAGTTGTTGATGAAAGTGGTGACGTCCACTTCCGGCAGAATTCGTTGCAGCGTCTCGGTGTCGAGCTCCGGCAGCTTTTCATCTTCGCGCAGCATTTCGCTAAAAAATTTTTTGAGGAAATTTTGGATGCGAGAAAAGCCCCAAGAGAGGCTGAAAAATCTGGAATTTTTTAAGCTTTTCAAAGGTTTTTCAAGTAAAAAAATCTGTATTGGTTTTAAAAAAATCCTAAAAGTCGTTTTTTACTTTTACATAATTATTTTATCGGGGAGACTTTTAATATAGGTCTTACCAGATTTTATCTCACCAGTTTTAATATTAGTGACCTGTTCAGGTTTAATATGCAAATAGAGAAAAACCCATTTTCCCATTTCCCACCGTAACCAACCCCTTGATCAACAGCTTTGTCGACTCGAGCAACAGCTCCGATATCTGCGCCAATTGCTTCGCCTCCGGCTTGGCCCTCATCATGGACGAGTATTGGAATAGGGGATCCCCTCTCGTGAACCGTTTTTGGTCTAAAATACACCCCAGTTACAGTATTCCCCAATTGACGTACTGGCTTTAATCTGTCCGCTCTCCCTTTTCTTCTGATCCTCGAGATTCGTCTTCGCCAGTGCCATCACTTTTTCGATCGTCTCCTGGCTGACCGGAAGCTCTTGGCGGACCTGGAATTTTTTGGGGGTAAAGGGATACTGGGTATTGGATACCCTAGCCTTGGGCGCCCCTTTAAAGCGCTGTAGCGTTACACCAAAACAGAAAAATAATATTTTTGTTTTTGGAATTTTATACCTCTGAATCCCTCCATTCTTTTATGTGCAGCTCCTCGTACATTGTCGAGTTGCAATCAATGCCCATATTTCTAAAAAAAATTCGAAAATATGGCGTAAATAGGAAAAACGGAAACGCATTAAACGGCGTAACCGAATGGTCTAAAACCTGACTCGTAGAGATCCTCGACCATAAAGACATTTGGCTGCACCTTGGTCAGCTCCAAGTTCCGGCACACTACCTAAAAAAACGCTGAAAGTTACAAGAAAACTTTGGGGCCCAAGATGCCCTATGTTAGTTTGAAACCGACGAACCTGTGCGAGCGTAGTCTTGCGTATCTCGTCGAGTTGAGCCTCGGTGAAGGCGCTGCGGGCAAAGTAGTTCTCGTACCAGAAACGGTCGCCGCGACGCGTCTAGAAAAATATCTCTCTCACTCCCTCTCACTATCACTCTCTCTCTCTCTATCTCTCTCTCTCGCCTGAAACTGACCCGTTGGAATTGCTTCCCAATAAGACACGTCATCGTCGGCCCAACCAGTGATCCTTTTAGCGGTTTTTCAGCCATTACTCCAACCTAAAAATCGCGCTTTTAGTCGAGTTTTAGTATAATTGATTTTGAATCCTGTTTTACATACCAAAAGATCGATATCATCAACGTCTTCATAAATAACAGTGATCGAATCCTGGCGCACCTCGGGGGCAAAGTGGTCTTCTAACTCGTGGAAGGCTCGGATCTAAAGTAGGCAAGCTAGCAGCGATTATTTGGGAAAATAGTCCGTATGCCTCTTACGAGATATCCTAAAAATTATACAAGGTAAAAACCACATTTCCCAGCGACTATAACACCTTCTTGAACATGATTTAGTACCATGGCAAACTAGCAGGGAAGCTTGGAAAAATGGAATTTGGTGTTATAGAGGCTTTTACAGGGCATGCTAGCAGAGACATTACAACGCTACGCTAGGCTACGCTAGGCTACGACACTACGCGAATCCTGCAAACACCAACCTTTCCAAGCCCACATTGTGCCCTGACAGCCGTATATCCGGGGATCCCGTGATCTCTTCCCTGTTTCAGCGCAATTGACACAAGATCTAGACCGATCTCCAGGTTGTCCTGAAATGTCATTATTTTCATGGCATACGGTAGTTCACACATTTTTTATAAATTAGGGATGGTAGTCCTCTTCTTGAATTCATCGTCCCCTGAAAACGAACCCTCAAGAATTGGCTCTTCATCTCATCTCCCATTCGGAGGGCCGGTCGGAGGATTGTTGTTGTCAGAAGAGTTCTAAACGATGGGTGCATTTAGTGGGTTTAAAGGGACGTGGAAACAGTGGCAAAATCGTCCCTTTGTTGGACTAGGTCCGACAGTCACACAAATTCAAAGTATGTCTAGTAGGGTTTTTACTCGGACTCTAACCATTTGTCGGTGCCTAGCCAATTGGAGGGTCGATTCTGACTTTTCAGTCTCTTCAAAAAGCTGCATGGCCCTAGAGAAAGAGAGAGAGAGAGACACAAAAAGTGAGATAGAGAGAGAGAGA
This sequence comes from Mesorhabditis sp. LJ9110, assembly GCA_038088335.1. NCBI lineage: Eukaryota > Metazoa > Nematoda > Chromadorea > Rhabditida > Rhabditidae > Mesorhabditis > Mesorhabditis sp. LJ9110. The sequence continues at coordinate 71,745 of JBBGBA010000177.1, read as the reverse complement.
AAGAAGAGTGAGTAGAAAGATCTAGAGAGAGAAAGACGGAGAGAGTGAGAGGAGCAGGGAGAGAGAGAGAGAGAGAGAGAGAGAAGAGAAAGGAGAGTGAGTGAGAAAGATATAGAGAGAGAAAGACGGAGAGAGGGAGAGAGAGCGAGGGAGAGAGAAAGCACGCGCGCCTGTTTTCCTCACCTAATCACATCCTCCATGCCATGGCTGTGGAAGATTCGACCGGGGTTGTTGAAGAGGGTGTACAAAGGAACTAAACGTGGTGCTTCAGGGCTTGTTGCAGCTTAGAGTCAGTCATTTTAAAGGGACAGCGTCAGAAAAACTGAATTAACGACTGGGCATGAATATGGCTTTTTTTGCTAGGGTCCAACTGTGATTTTGGATATACCGCGACGCGCATCGAGTGATCGCTTGAACTCCTTGAAGCTGTCGCGATCCATTACGCGATGGAATGGCAGGCGGGTGGCCGCGTTGCGTGTCGCGGGCAAAGCGGGTTAGAAAAAAATGCGAAATCTTGCCTTACCCCGCCCTTTAAAGGAACCGACAAGGGGCTCAAGATTCGAAATAATTTTCGCCGTGCCCACGACGCGCGGCGTATCTTCCGCCGGCTTGCGCGTTGCGTGTCCCAAACCACGCAAAAAGCTATAGCCATGCTTAACCTGACCAACCCTTTAAAAGCAATCTTAAAGGACCATTGAAGCGCCCTCACCGGACGGGAACAGCGACCAGACGACATAGGGGAAAGTGACGGCAAATTCGTTGAGGACGGCCCCCTCGATTGACATGTCGTAGTCGGCGTCGAAACCCGACGAATGGAGGGCGAGACCGTATTTTCTGGAAATGTCACATAGCGTGTTTTAGGACGAATTAAAGGGACAGAGAAGTGTGATCATCGACCCCGCTCTCGACTAGGTTTCGACAAATTTGAAATCAGCTAAAATACGTTCTAATTGTCCTAGAAATTAGTGAGTAAACTCGAAATTTGCTGCATAACGTAGTTGTCAAGACCTAGTAGGCGGCAGAAATCGATTTTTGCCTTGCTAGTCCCTTTAAAACCATCAGGAGGCATGATTTTCGAATTTTGCGAAGCGAGTTCCAGTCCCTTTAAAGCAAAAATTAATCCCCAATCCCAACTTTGCAGCCTCGGATCCCAATACGAGTGGCAAGAACTCGTTGTAGGTGATGTGCTGCATCTGGGCGACGATGATCTTCCGAGTCTCGTCAAATAGACGATCGTCTGACCAGTGCTTGTTGAGGTCCTGCAAAGATCGATCTCGCGGTATGTTCATCTACCTTTAGCTTTTCGGCAATGCGATTGTGCTGTCTGATCCAGAGAGTATGGAGAGCTGCCGATCCGGCCAACATATTCACGTCGTCTGAGCCAGAGAGGAGACAACGAGAATCTGATTCTTGGCATCGAAGGGAGGCATCGACGTCCGGGAATTGTCCGGCATTTCCGGCTGTTCGCATATGGCCTTGGCTGAAATGGGGGAAGATTTTAAGGAGATCTAACTTTCTCTCTCTCTCTCACTCTCGTTCTCTCCATCTCTCACGCTATTGCTCTCGCTCTCGCTCTCTCGCTTTGTCTCTCTCACGCTCTCGCTCTCTCGATGTATACTATCTTTCATTCCCCTCTCTCTCCTGCCTCTTTTTGGGGGTTTGCGTTCTTCCATATTCGCCTGTTCCCGAGATCCCAGACCACAATGTGGACGGGCTGATGGCATTGAACGGGCATGCGGCAGACAATTTAGACGAGATCTGAATGCAGGGCAATCATTCGATGACCAGTGGATCGTCGCGTAGTCCGGCCTAGGGCACACTTGGCTACTATGGACGAGCTAACTTTTCTCAGATTGCCTATAAATATTTCGGCCCCGCTGCTCTAGCCTTGCGTAATCGATTACGACACGCTTAACGCGGGCAAAGCAGTGTCAAGGCGTGAATAAACCGGTCAAGAAAATACCGGTATGCAGGATCGGCAGCTGGGATATCAATAGCATCACATTCGGCATGGATGAACCCTTTACGGCAACAGGGAAGGGAGTGGACTTGGCCTGGAAATGAGATGATAGAAAAGAGAGCGAGAGGGAGAGAGAGAGAGAGAGAGAGAGAGGATAGCGAGAGAGAGCCAGAGAGAGAGAGAGAGAGAGAGAGAGAGACCTACCATCAATAACACTCTGCCCGGGCACAATGTTCACCATATCCGACGCGATGAATTTCCACCACTGCGCAAAGAGGGTGGTAACGGATTGGTGGGGATGTGAGGTTCGTGGGAATAGATTCAAAGAAATTCCACGGACTGGTGGAAGTGCTTCTCCATTTCTGAAAGGGGAACGTATGCCGAGTAGGGGGCCAAATCTGACCCGGGCTAAGCCTAAGCTAAGCCTACCCATAACCATCTCTTTAAAACACCCACTTGGCCGCCCTAAATTGTGTGATTCCATCGGCATAATCCGGCTTCAGAAAGCGAGCAAATGGCGTATGCGATGCGCCCCATTCCGGATTGGCCACGTTGTTGCACACCCCGGAAAACGACCTGAAATTTGGCAATAAATGAATTGTTTTGTAGTTTGTAAGCTATCGTATTGAACGATTTGTGCGCATAACGTACCGATATCTAGTGCCGGGACATTGCTCGAGTGTGGGTAGTGGGCATTCAGCTCCCAGCACCGTTTCGACCACTTTATTCGGAACGCCCAGCCGGAAGTCACGCTCCTTCAGTCCGAGCCTGCATAAAAAATATTCCGTACGAGTACAACTTATGTACGGCCTATTTTTTACGCCTTAGAAAGTCAAAATCGCGTGTTTAAAAAAATTCTTGTTTTAGGCAAAAAAACTTTAAAAACTTTTAAACGACAAAAAATATGCTTATTTCCGTTTTTCCACTCAACACCAACTCACAGCGCAAGCCTCTTGCTCATCGCGACGCTAACATGGGCAGCCCGTGCCCGCTCCGACGCCTTCCTATCGACACGATGCATCAACACGAATTGATCGGCCGATGGGGAGAGACGATGGCCTAGGGGGATACGGTAAATGTATAGTACGGCAAAGGCATCCCATACCAGAGTATATTAATTCTGCATCGGTATGGTTGAACAGGCCGAGGGTCTCGCTTCTCGCCTCACCCGCCGCCACCCAGAACAGCTCGTTCGGGATTCTGGAAAAAAAATTGAGTTTTAAGAGAATGTCGATTTATGGGGGTTGGCAAGCCAAATTTTCAATTTTCGAGGCTAGCGTGTGGATTTTTGCATTAATGATACCTTGGCCTCAGGAAGGCTTTAAAAACTCACCCTTTGGATAGCAAATGCTTCTCGGGATCGACGTCCTTCCCGAACATTGTCACCGCGATCTCACTCGCCTGAAAAGTTGGGTTTGAGGTGGTGGGGCTTAAGCGTAGGCTTAGGCTTAACTTAAGCTTCGCATAGGCTTAGCTTAGGCTTAGTTTAGGCTTAGATTTGGCTTAGGCTTAACTTCAGCATAGCATAGGCTTAGGTTTTTAGGCCTAGCCTAGACTTAGCTTGGTTAATTTAGGCTTTCAAGTCTAAATTTTAAAACTTTCCTTCAAGCCGTATCACAGGGAAATGCCTTCCCGCAAGGAATATTCGACGCGAACCCCCCGCCGACGAGCGTCCACAGGACTATCGCGGCCATTTCCGGCCGGTAGCGGCTCATTTACTAAAATTCGGTAAATTTTAGTACTTTCGAGCAACAAAGAAAACGATGAGACAAAGACGAAGAAAAGAAAACGATAATAGACGATACAAAGACAAAACAACAACCGAAAACAATAACCAAAAATAAATTCAAAAATGGGGATGTGCTAACGTATTTATCGAGACCTAGCTGAGGAAAGGGGCCGATTATCGTATCGATTACCGTATATATTATCGTAAAATTATCAGTATAAATGAAACAGCAAAAAAAGAGCTTTTATAGGCTTTTTTTTAAAGGGCCTGACAGACAACGGAATTGGCTTTAAAAGGTTCTTTAAAGCTTCCGGTGTTCAAGCAACCGAAATTTGGGATGTTGAAATTTGATAATACGCAACTTTCATGATGTCGAAATTTCAAGATCAAGAAATTTCGTAATAGCGAATCTGTTTAAAACCCCAAAATTCCAGCAAAATCCATTGCTAAAAAATGCCTTGCCCATCCCTTTAAACGTTTCTAACTTAATTACAGGAACCGGAAACGTCAAAATTGCAAGATAAGCACAATCCAGAACCACTCGAATTTCGTGGAATGTCAATGGCGGCACGTTAGAAGTGGGTGGTCGAAGCGACAGCAGGATGGGCGGCTAAGGCTTTTGAGTTTTTCGACAGATTCGGGGGGTGAAAGTTGAAAGAGGCGGTGTGGAGGGGAGCATGAACTTGCTATTAAGAGGGAAAGAGAGATTGAGGATGAGGATGGCAAATCGATGGTGTGTTCTCTGGAGGAGAAGCTGGAAGGAATCGAGGGGGATATTCTTGACATATAGACAGACCGACAGACAGACAGACAGAGGGGAAAGCATTGAGGACTGGATCCCGAGACTCGAGACCATAACTGGGAGGAGTGACTGCAGGGGGGGAGTGAATGTTGGCAAATGGCAGTCACACGCCCTCTGGATGGTTCAGCTACCTGTCAAAAGTGTTCAGCTACGCCGTTGCCCTCGAGGGTATACAGTAACGATTAGGAATCAAAGATCCAGCGGATAGTGAGGCGAGACCGGCAAGGGAGGGAGCGAGTAGATGACAGCCATGACGACGGAAACACTCAGAAAAGCATGCCTAAGCCGAAGCTCAAGCCTAAGCCTAAACCTAAGCCCAACCTAAGCCTAAGCCAAGCAGTGAAGCCAAGCGAAGCCAAGCCTCGGTTGAGCTTAAGCCTAAAGCCCGAGCCAAGCCTTAACTAAGTCTGAACCCAAGCCCAAACCTTCGCATAACCCGAAACCTAAGCAAAGCCCAGGCCCAAGCCTAAGTCTAATAAGCCCCACTCTAGGCCTATCAACCAAACCAGGAAAAAAGCAGGGTACAGAGGCAACCGACAGAATAGTCGAACCTTTTTGCCTTGTCAAACCCTTTAAAATTGAGTAAAAAACGAGTGGCTTAAAATGAATATCAAAGTCGAAGTGTGAAGCTTGGGGTTGTAGACAGTAATTCGATGTGCTCATCCTCCACGACTTTCCCCAAATATTCTCCACTCGACCGATCCTCCAAATCGCCCTCCCCCTGCCCCCCGCCCCCTTCAGCCATTTCTCCATGCCCACACGGCATTTCGATCCGGACTCCCCCTGTATCCCTATTAGGCACATTGGCATACAACAGGAGAGAGAGAGGGAGAGAGAGAGAGAGAGAGAGAGAGAGAGAGAGAGAGAGCTGAATTGAGGGCAGAGCTCTCACTCAACAATAGACACACATACAAATCCTGGGAAGCGGAAAAAACTAACATGAAAAAGCCATACTGGCTTTTGAAATTCGACTAAAAATCTATTATTAATTTAATATAGTAAGTATACTGCTGAATAGATTTATGAAAAGTGTAGAAATATGGATTTTAGTGGTGTCTTAGCAAAATTTGCTAAAAATCTTTTAAAAACCCGAAAATTCAAAAAAAATTCAACAATCACGTGATAGTAATGAGGCCTTTACATTAGTATCTATCCTCCAAGTACCTTTTATAGAAACCATTTCTCCTTTCCACGTACGGTTCCAGGAACGCTGCCCCCTAGGGGGTGAAAGCACAGAACGGTTCGTTGCAGCAGATGATGCTCACCGTCATTCACTCGCTAAATACCTATTTCCTACGTGTTCGGCTTCATTTTTGATCCCCTAAATCTCTAAAAGAATTGGAGGGAAGAGTTTTAACAGTCTGTAAAAATTTACACCAAATCTTACATGCCCTAGATTGTTTTGTACTCTCGCGCAAGGGGAAAAATTGGCCCAACTGTTTGTGTAACGCAATCGCAGTTTTTTATTCAGTGTTTTTCAAATCTGCAAAGTTTCAAACAGCTTTTTAAAACCTCGTGGTCCCTTTAACGTGGTTTTAGGACCACAATCGGCCTTTTTAAAGCGTTTAAAAAATTGTACAGGCATCGATCGGGCGCAGAAAATACGTGCCCATCGTAAACTTATGATTTCTACAAAATTTTTATTATTTTGATAGTTTTTAGCCATTTTTGTTGAATTTTTGCAAAACTTTATGCCCGCCTGAATTCCGAACACTCCACCCAACGCACCGAAGTTGTGGTTTGTAGCGTGTTGCCCGGGCGCCCGGTTTCCATCATTTTCTATGCATTGGATCCTTTATGGCGAAACTTATAGGATAGGATCTTTGCTTCTAATATATTACTTTAAAATTTCCGATATTCTATCTTTCTTGTCTTTCTGCATTTTATTAAGATATATATTGATTCATTTAGTGGAACTACACGCCACGATGGACGCCCAACAGGCTGCTCTCAACAATATGCTCGCCGGCACGATAGAAGTACTCGAACGCCAAGTCGACCAGACGCTGGTGGTCGGTTTTTTTGGTTAGATTTACGTGGCGTTAAAGAGAACGCGATCTTTCCCGCAATCCCAGCTGAATTTCCATTTCAGGAGCTGGAGAAAGTGAGCAAGGACGAAGACGAACTGGCCGCTCTGCGTCGGCGACGAATTGCTGAAATGAAGAAGACGCAGACGGAGAAGCAGGTATGTCTTAAAAATTATTTTTCTGGATTTATTTCCTTTTAGGAGAAGATCGAACGTGGCCACGGCGACCTGAAGAACGTCAACGATGTCAAGGAGTTCTTTGCCAACTGCAAGAAGACCGACACGGTTTGAGCTGATTTCTGAAACCCTAAAAGTATTTTTCTAGGTCGTGTGCCTGCTGACGGGGCAGAATACCGAATCCGTGCAGCTGCTACGACTCAAGCTCACAAAACTCGCCAAGATCTACTTTACGACGCTCTTCGTGGAGGCGTCGTCGGAAAGGGTAAATCTGTTTTACCTTTTTGAATTCCCTGCCGTTTTAGGTTCCCTACCTTTTCGAGAACATGCAGTTCAATCGAAGCCGCCTGCCCTCGATCGCCGTCATCAAGCGGAACATTTGCGTGGGATATTTGTATGAAGTGGCGGGCAACGAATTGAATGTATGGAGTTCTTATTTTGTTCTTTCGCATTATCGGCGGGGTCCTATATGTCCAGAAATGCCTAGAAATCTAATATTATAAATTTTAAGATTTTTTAGCTAAATTTAATATACTTAGAGTGGAAACTCTCTAAAAACTTAGAAAAAATTTTAAAACTGAAAAATTTGTCGAATTTTCGTCGTTTTTTTGTATTTTTCATTGAGAAGTAGAAAAAGCAATGGCATTTATATAGCTCTTTTATATAGCAAACTTCTCCCTTTTCTATAGCACAATATGCCACCCCCGATAATGCCAAAGCTCCATCGTTTTTGTTTTTCATTTGTTTATGATCCATACATGCCAGCTTTTAGGTGCTCGAAAAGCGGCTGAGCGAGAACGGAGCCCTCGACCCGCAGGATAAAGAACAGAACGAACAACGCGCACGACCAGCAAAACCGCAGCCCACCAAGACGATTCGCGGCCGAAACTACGACGATTCCGATGATGATTATTAGGTCTATTTCTGCGGCTTTTCTTTTTTTTCCCGCTTCTCTTCCCCATCCCAGTATATTTGATTGTGCACTTTGTTTGTTCTTCGGATCTCGTCTCAACTAAATACTGGTCAGCTTCCTTCCTTCTGCATCACTTTTCGCTGTGTATTGTTCCTTTTTTTGCTTCAGCTTGTTAGACGAAATAAACATGTTTTTGCAACGTTCATTTTGTTGGTCGAATTCAGAAAAGAGTAGTTGGTTGCACTACCTTATTTTGACAAAATTTGCTGCGAGACAAAGGGATGGGTTTTTTTACAATGCTTCGAACGAAAATTGCAGTAATTTCACTGATTTCCGTAACGTCAGTTTTGAGTATAGTTTTTTTGTCAAAGGTAACGCTTTCTGATTTGCGACTAAATTTTCAAATTATTAACATCTTTCCACCTCAAATATAAGTACTCTACTAATAAGGTTATTCAGATACTTACTATGGCGGTAATATGTAGGCATGTAGGGAAAAATTCAAGTTTTCCGCCGGGAGATCGTTTTTCTTCTTTCTGATGGCCGGGCATTCCAACCTGTGGCTATTCATTTTCTCTCAACGTCATAGATTTTTCGGTCTTTCAGATGCCGGACGAAGACTTTCCGCGCAACTCAAAAGAAGAAGCCGTGCAGCGCGAGAAGAAGGTTTTTAAGGGAAAGAAGGTTGGCGCACATCGATTCCTTACATCATTTTTGCAGAGATCTCATGAATCGGAGTCTGGCGACGGGAAGCGAACCCGCGTCCGCGAGGACAAGGAGACGATCTGGCATCGAAAATTGTCAGAGTCGGATCTGATTGAAGGCGTGCTGGGACTCGGGCTTGTCAGATCGGTAATTGATCGTTTTGACGCTTCAAACATTTTTTTAGTGTCGAGAAACCACAGTTATCCTCCAGACGGCCCACCGCAACACGTTAGAGCTTCCAGTGGCAAATGTGAGTTTGAAACACGCCGTTATTTTTATTATATGAATTTAGGTCGGCAAGCTGTGCCTGAGTAAGCTGCGCGATGAGGATGTTCCTTTGAAGGAGATGTTCAAACTGGGCCAATTCGTCTCCTTTCGCGTCACCAAGCGGGCCAGCACCAAAGAGGGTATATATTTTTTAGAGAAACTGGGAAAACTAAGAAATTTGTCTTATGGTCTTGGGCGGGTCTAAATATTGAATTTTACATATTTTAAAGTATAGGAAAACCATGATACGGCATTGAAGTGGACGTTTCTTTTTCGGCAAAAAGCTATGAAAAACTGGACAAAATGTGGGAAACTGACAATTTTAAGAACGATGTTTTAGACTCATTTAAAGATCTATTTTCAGTCAAAGGCAAAGTCTTTCACTGCTCTCCCGTGGCGAGCTGCGACCCGAAGGTGGTCAATCAACACGTGGTCCCGTCGCAATTGACTCAAGGCCTCGTCCTCGGCGGCACCGTTGAGAGCATCGAGGATAAAGGTGGAATTGGGTATCCAATTGTGGGAAATCACTGTTTCTAGGCGTCCTCTGCGACCTCGGCTTCGGCTCTCTCAAGGGCTTCATCCCCGTCAATGGAACAGGCCTCGTTGTCGGACAGCCTGTTTTGGTATACTTTTCAGGCGTTTCTTAGAATGTGATTTTAGGTTCGTATCGAGAAGATTACCTCTCGCGTGCTCACCGTCTCGCCGTACGTGGAAACTGAAATATTGTCGCAAGCTGCCGTTGAGGTAAAATTTAAATATATTGTAAATAGAATAGCTGTTTCTGCACTTTTTACTATTCCTCAAAAACATTAGAGATTTTGTATAGATTTTATAGACAAAAAAACGAACATTTAGATTCAAATTTTTAAACGAAGAGGTTCTTAAAATTCTGAGATATTTTCCGCTGTAAATATAACTAAATATACCTCTGATTTGTTCAGTCGCTACACCTCAATCATCTGATGCCCGGCACAATCCTCGAAGTGAGCCCCGACCGCGAATTGTTGAATGGCATGGTCGTGGAACTTGGAAACGGTACAAAGTGTCTCAGTCTTCATGCATCGTTTTTTAGGCGTCAAGGGCTTCCTGGGTTCCCGGATGCTCCCGCCCCGCCTGCGCAATGACAGATCGAAATTTGTGAAGCCGATTCGGGCCGTCGTCCTCGTGTGCCAGCAAAATTCGAATCTGTTGGTCCTCAGCGCACATCCGGACGTCGTGGCCGTCAGCAAACCGGAGAAGAGGACCACTTTTGGGGTGAGGGTTCACCGTGATTCTCGTCTCTCGAACAGGCGCTTTTGTTAGGATCGATTTTTTTTTAAATGCATAAGATATCGATTTTTCACTAAACATGCCTCTTTTCTAAGTTTTCTAAACGAGCTTGCTACAGGAACTATAGCTCAATTTGGTCAAAAACACCTTGAAAATACGCATTAAATTCCTAGGCATTTATGGGTTGTGTGAAATCACTATTTGCTACTTTAGAATCATCGGATTGGCGACACGGTCGTGTGCACGTCATTGGGACATCTCGAAAAGGGCGGCTGTCGATTCGCGTTTCCGGCCGAAGGGGATAAGCAGTGCCTCTTCGATGCGTATGCAAGCGTCGAAAAGCTCGAGCCGGCCAAGGATATGAGTAAGATCAATTCGAAAAATTACACCGAAACTGATTTCGGCGATTTCATTTCGACTTTTTAGTGAAACACTACGCCCCGGGCTCGCAGCACCAATGCCGTATCATTCGCTTCGACATGCTGGAACGTTCCGTGCTGGTGGCGACCAGAAAGGATATCTTGAAGCAGGCGGCCGTTTCGCTTACCGTGAGTTTAGTTGGATTTTTCACTCTTGAAATTTTGTTCAGGACGCGCAACCCGGTGGCGTTGTCGATGCTAAAGTTGAGCGTATCTACTCGAACGGCATCGCGGTGAAGGTACTTTTTTTAATGGGTTTCTTATTACAATATGAAGAACGGATAAACCATTTTGAGAGCTAGAAGGTTTTTGAAGGCTTGCAATTCTGTGTGGAAATTGGTTGTTTTTGGTCGAAAAATCGAAATTTATGAAGTTTTCTACGATTAGGGATCATAAAAAAATGTTGAAACACTGATTTTTTTCATCTTAAAAAGATTTTGTAATTAGGAAAAATAAACGCCAAAGATCTCTTTTTTTTCTAAAACTAGTTTAGGTCTTTGACAGCTTGCCGGGCTGGATCACCACCGGCATGGCCACCGAGCGCAACATCCAACAACTGGATCAGCTTTTCAAGATTGGTATTGCATGGCTTGAATGTATTTATTGGTTTCTTGGTTTAGATCAAAATATCAAGTGCCGCATCATGAGCGTCGACCACAAAAGGCACCAGCTGTCGCTGACGTGTCGGAAGCAGCTCGTCGAATACAAGGGCACGATTGTCACCGAATATTCTGATGATTATGTTGGCAAGCTGACACTCGGCGTCGTCAATCAGATTACCGGGTGAGTTTTTTGCCGATCGTGTTTTTGCAAACCAGGCGTCCGACTCATTTTTTTCTACAAGTGAAGTCCTTGAAAGTCATATTTTCGAAAAACGCTTCAGAAGATCAGAATTACGATAAACTGCCATTCCTTTTCGTTGGTACATGTAGGTTTTGTTTTTCTTTTTAGTAGCGCGACGCAAATTTTTCGAAAAAATGGCTTTCGAAAAAACTACATAGGTAAATTTGAAAAAACTGGCACTGTTCTATTTCGTCATAAAAAGCTTGTCCGACAAGATTGACTGGAAATGGGGGAGGACGGAGCATTTTTATGCTGGAATTTTTAATGTTTTTCTACGCCATCCGATAGTGCAGGAAAAAACTCTAAGAACAAAAAATTCTAGAAAAACGAACTTTTTCTAATTTTTCCTCGAGCAATGAAACGCCAAAAAAATATAGAGAACTTAAAGTAATAGAAAATTGAAATAATAAAAGGGAATGTAGCTCGACAGAAGCAATGCACTTTTATGATGCTCCATCTTCCATCTTTTTTCATAGAAAAACTATTTTTCGTTTAGAAATGGCAACGTCATTCTCCGATTCTTCAACGGTGTCGGCGGCATCATCTTCAAGTCTGAAATCGACACGCTCGGCCCGGAAGGGACAGTCCGGTAGCTTGCGTCTTTCTTTCTGAACCCTTGATATTAGTGAGAATATGGCGCTGGAGGTTCGGGTGACCGGGTGCAGCAACAAGAAACGAAGCCACCATCAAACGCTCTTCCTCAGTCTGCCCGGCACGCCGCCCAAGCCCGATAAAAAGGAAATGGATGCTATGAAGAAGGATGAGGCTAGAGCAAAGAAGAGCGATGAAAGGAAGCGAGCTGAGGAAGGAAAGGCCAAGGTGAAGGTGTGTTTATTTCGATTAATACGGTGTGGTCTCAAGAAAATCCCATGTCCCTAGCGGGCCGCGGTTTTTTCGGATTTTTACAATTCAGATATCTATCGTAGAGCTCTTGGAAAGGCGAGACCAGATAATCGCTCCGATTTTCAAAATTCGCATTTTTTGCTCAGTTTTTGGCATTTTTCATCCAGAGCGAAACGCTTTTCTCAACCGGAAAACTCAGTTTCATCGGCTTTAGCGCCATCCCAGCGTTTCCTAAAATGTCGTTCAATTTAAAAAAGTCGTCTTTGGAAGGTCAGAAAAGTTGTGAAGGTTCGTAGATGTTTATAAAAACTACTTCATTGAAAGCGCATCGGAAATTCGTGCCGATTGGTAAAAATCATTAGTAAACATTAGAAAAGTCCCCGAATGACGCCCCAAAAGGGCTGATTTTCGGCCAAATTTAAAATTTATAGAAATTTGACGTGAATTCTGCCAAATAAAAATATATAAAAATACCGGTTTTGGACTAGCCTTTCCGAGAGCTTTCGATGGATACATAAATCGTAAAAATCGGACACGTGTGCGGCCCGCTAGGGACGGGTTTTTCTTGGGGACACACTTTAGTTTCCTAAAACCCCTCTAACTGGGATTTGCCCTGTATTTTAGCGTAATCCACAGTCTAATATCGTTTTTTAGCCCGTCAAGGTGAAGGTGCTGGAGGTATTCACGGGACGAGTCGTCCGCGTCGACCCAAAGAACCCGAATGTCGTTGAAGTCTCCCTGCCCGGCCATGTGATTGGTTGGTATTCTTTTAAAAGTGAGCAAAACCGCATTTCATCAGGTCGCCTACACGCCAGCGAGTTGCCGCGCAAATACCTGGAGGTGGGCACGAAGCCGGCCGAAGTCTTTGTCTCCCAGATGCGCGGCAAAAACGTCACCGTCAAGGTGGTCGGGCTGCAGAAGAAGAGGGACAAGCTGACCAAGGTATGCGGGGAATTGCGTTCGGAGCTTTGGCATTATCGAGGGGAGGGCCATTTTTTTCCTGAGAATTCGAACTGGAAATTGAAAATTCCTGAGAAAAATGATCGATTTCCATTTCAAATTTAAAAATTCTCGGTTTTTAGTCAGTTTCTGCATTTTTGGCATTTAAAACACAGTTAAATTATTAAAAACGTTATTAAGATGCGTATTATTGGTTTGTTAGGTGTTTTTATTTTTTAATTGTCAGGTGCGCTTGCCGGAGCTGACGATGAATGAGGAGAAGCTTGCCGAGACCCGAAAGAAGCTCCGTCTCTTCCAAGTCCCACAGTATTACCAGCCCGGCGGATTGGTGGGTTTCGGTTTCCAGCTTTTTAATGCCATCTCCGTGTTTTAGGTGGCGCTTTTCGCGAGGGTGGGCAACGAAAAGGCATCGGCCTTCCACTTTGATTTGCACATGGATGCCCAGGCGATTGCCGTCCGGGAATCGGTCCCCGACGATCAGATGGTGAGCCTTGATTTTTTGGAAAATAATCCGGATATATCTAGGTTTGCCCGGAAGGTAGCACGCAGCTGATCCCGAAAGTGCCGGAAGCCGGTGTGATGATGCACGGATGGGTCACGAAAAGCGCGGGCAGCGAGCGGAAGAAGAACGGCAAGAAGAACAATACGACGATGGTCACGCTGCGCTACGATGATGATGTTGGTTTCTCTCGGTTAATCGGATCGTATTGACATTCCGATGCCATAATGTCGAAATTTCATGAAATATTCCTTTGAAGACAGGGAAATTTCCAAATTTGCAAGATGAGGCGTGTAATAGGAATGCAATAGCAGAATTTCATTAGTGTTACTTCTTCGGTTTTTGTAATTAATGTTCTTTTGTATATTTATAATGTAATTAAACTTTAACCATATTTTAAGAGCAAAAACTATGTGGAAAAATATGTAGATTGTTAAAAGTTCAAATTTTAGGCGAAATAGCGATATTGTTTGGGTTTTGATAAAGTTAAAAAAAACAGTAGCAAAAATTCCTACATACATTCAGTAAAAATTTGGCGCAAAAAGTTTGTGCCCTGCCTAGATTTTCGAAAACAGTTAAAACCACTTCAGATCGTGGTCGGCAGCGAAGTGGCGGCTCGCGTGATGGAGATCTCGCCCTCACCGCTGCAGGTCTTGTTCAAGTTGCCGAATGGGAAGACGGGTCGACTCGGACCCACACAAGCCACTGCCATCTATACAAAGGCCCCCGAACAACTGAAGGCCATGCAAATCGGCGAGGTTTGTTTTTGAGAGTCTGCAAGTTTTTCGAAATCAACTGATTTCACGTTTTTTCTGTTAAAACTAACTGAATTTAGCGAAGATAATTTCTCAGCTATTTAAAAAACCAGAATTTCCGAATTTGAGGCCCTTTACTTCAGAAACACAACCGGAATGGCGTAAAATCGACTTTCCACTTCTACTTCTACTTTCTACTTTTATCGTTTTCTACTTTGTTGGAAGCAACGAAAATTGCACAAAAATCCTGTACTAACCCTTGTAGATCTTCAAAATGATCGTCGCCCACAAGCCGGCATGGTTAGAACGGCTCCAAAAAGTTGAGGTAGTTGAATTGGGGTTTTTCCGAATAGATTTCTTTTTAGTTGGTCACCGAGCAACGTTGGAATGGGCGCCACAAGGCAGCAAAGAATCCGTGAGTTTCATTTGACGCTACGGATTTTGTATGAATTTTCACGCTTACCCTAGGCACATACATACGCCAATCGATACGGCTATTTCGGATTTTTCAAGGAAAATTGCCTCAAAAATCTACGAAAAATTTGCTAGTTTGAACGACTTTTAAAATAATGCCCTTATGCTGTTGAAGCTCGAAAAGGAGGATGAGGAGGGCAGCTTCAGCGGTGCTGTCACCCGGATCATCCAAAGCTTTGGCGTCGACGAGGCTGCACTTGAGGTTCGTTTAGTAAAAAGTTGGCATTTTTGGACCTGGTTCATTAGCGGGGAGGGGGGAGTTAGCATAACCACCATCCTTTTTCGTTCATTTAATGCCCTTTTTAGTTTTGAGCAGGTTAAGCCAAAAAGAAATCAAACTAAATCATTTTTAATTCAGCTTTTTATCGCTTAAAAAAAGCCGTGAACTATTAAAATAGATTTATTTTGATTATACGGAAACGGGAAAAGTTTAGACTGCGCCCCCACCCCCCGTTAGTGGACCAGCTCCTTTTCCCTTATCTTCGGCTTTCTGATAATTTTTGATAAGGTTCTATCTTGACCTTTTTCAGGCCAAAGACACGCGCAAGAGGAAGAATTCAAATAATGCCGACGATGACGACGAAAAGCCATCGAAGAAGCTGATGACGTCAAAGGTATAATCTTTCCCCCCGAAATATGCAATTCTCTCAGTTGTTGGACGCCGACTGGAACTTCAAGGAGAATCTGTTCATCCCCGAAAATCTGACCAAAGTCGCTGAACTGGATGGCAGGAAAATAAAGGGGGAGCCAGAGGACGATGAGGATGATGATCAGGAGGACGAGGAAGTGCCAGAACAACCCACGCCGGGCCCGATCGTTGAAAAATGTATACTAGCGATTTGTAGACTAATTTTCGATTTTCAGCCAAGAGCGAGCAAGTGATTGACGAGGAGAAGCGGTTATTGCTCACCGAAGAGATGGGCGCTGATGAGGTGAGGCTTTCTAAGGGCTTCTAACTCAATTACTTAGATCCCCGATTCTGACGCGGATTTCGAGGTGCTCGTGAAGCGACAGCCAAACTCGGCCCGCTCGTGGATCATCTACATGGCGCGCTTCCTCAAGAAGGACGACCTCATCGGGGCCCGAAATGTGGCCGAACGGGCGCTGGAGGTATGACGCTATCCTTCTTCAGTCGAAATTTTCATTTTAGGCGATTGGCGACCGCGAGGACAACGAGCGTCTGGCCCTGTGGACAGCATTTTTCAACATGGAGGTGCGTTCAGCGTGCTTTATTAAAGCTAATTTATTGTTTTAGGTCGCGTACGGCACCGACGATTCGTGGCAGCAGCTGCTCACACGGGCAAGCCGGAGCGTCGACGCCTTCAAGTTCCAAAAACAAGCGGCCGCGATCCTGGTGAAGGGCGGCAAAGATGAGGTATTGTGATGTTTATTTACGGGTTCTTGTGCAATATCGGGGGGGGGGAGGGGGCTTTCAAACAAAAATACATAATTGAGTAGACATTTTTTATTGTTTCTAACGCAAATTCTTGACAAAATTTTGAGTAAAAAAGTAGCTTTTATAGTAAAAATAGCCTATTTTCGATTGAAATTTTAAATTTCGACTTTTTCCTGAGTTTCCTGAACATTTTCTGACCTCCCCGGGTATTGCAAAAGCATCATGATACACGTAACGTTCCGTTTTTTTAGGAGGCCGACGAGCTCTTCAAAAAGATGGTCAAGCGGTTCAGCAAGCAGCAAAGCGAGGTGAGCCTAGGCTTCTTTCTAAATTTCCAATTTTTAGGTCTGGCTCCTCTACGCCGACTTCCTGCTGGGCCGTGGCGAGGTGAAGCAGGCGAACAAGCTGATGGAGCAGGCGATGGGATCCGTGTCGAAGGGGCTGGGTACGGTTTCTTCTTGGTTCTGGCTTGTTAGCGGGGGGTGGAAAAGCTACAAAGCAAATTTTTTTGGTTTTATTGTGTAGTTTTATAGTTTGGAGTAGTTTTGTATACTACAACGTCTTTTAAATTTGATTTCTAATAGAAAAAAAAATCAAAATTTTTAAGATTTTTGGTAACTTTCTTTAGCTAAAAACGAAGTAACAAGTTATAAAAAACGTCGGTATTGCATTTTTGGGAGCCTATTTGTTGCAAATATCATTCCAATTCCAGGCAAAAAGCTGATGTCGCGCTACGCGGAAGTGCTGCGCGCGAAGGGCCAAGTGGAGCAGGGCAACACGCTGCTGCAGACGATGCGAGGCCCGATTGCCGTCTCCTGAAACCCCTCAAAAGCCGAATTGTTTTCGTTGTTTCGTCGTGTAGGCACACACACAGCCACACACTTTGTTGTTTCGTTGATTTTCCGTTGTTGTTGCTGTTGTTGCCCCCATTAGCGCGTTTTGTTTCTGTTATGATGTTTCACGTTGGATGATAAATTGTTTACTACCAGGCGTCGTTGTAAAAAGTGAAATTGACACAAAAAATTTGATTGCCTCAAACAGATTGCGGAACGCGCCGGTTGAGTTAATTTTCTATTAAATTAAACCACTTTTACTTTAATATAAGTGTGGTTAAATTAAAACGACTTAAGCTTTAAAGGCCGGCTTATCTATGAGCTCAAAATGGTGATTATATAAGCTTCATCCTACAAGCTAACTAAATTTTGAAAATTTAAGCTGAGGCTTCGCTTGGATTGGATGAAGTCAAGCTTGTTCTTATCCTTACAACCAGCGCCCAAACCCGCTTCGCGGGCCTTGGGCGCTGGAATACGGCCCTTGCATAAGAAATTGACTTTCTGATAGCTTGGGTCCTTCGGACCCCCCCCCCCTCCTCAACCGACCACACAGGCGAGCGCAACTTGCAAGAATGAGGAAATTTCTATTTTTCACATTATGCAAATTAGCCTTCAGGGACCCCCAACAATGAATAAAACCGGCTTTAACTTTGTAAACTTGTATTTTATCGAAATTCTGAAAACGCCATCGGAAACAGAAGGGTTAATTCCCCCGGGTGACGGAGAATTAGGTCATTTTATGCACGGGAAGGCCCCCAAATCGGGCCTCGAAAGTGACATCCACACACACACACACACGCGCCAAAATTATATAAGGTAGGATTAGCTTAACTTTCGAGACGTCAGCAGCGTGAAAATCGTAGTTTCAGTCTTGTGTAGTGAATTCTGCTTGCCGCTGTTAGACTGCCTGTTTTTGCATAGGATTCAGCTGGTATACCGGAAGTTCATCAAATTTCCATACGTTTGTAGATATAATTTTAGGTGTCGCTGAGGATGGGGATATCTCCTCGATTGATCGGACGATGCGGTCGTGCCTTCTTCTCCTCGTCGCCTTCTGCGTCATCGCCCAGCTCCAAGCTCAAAGTACGGTTTTGATGCTAATTTATCTTTTTTGTATATCGACTCCCTGTCGGTTTACAGGTGTGTAAAGTATGCCAAAATGTGCGTCTCGGGCAGGCGAGTATTTTGGCATATTTTACAGCCACATAGCATAAAAGGGAGACAAAAGCCAAAATTATCCTTTTTTCGTTCCAAAGGTATCTTTTTACGTGTACACTTGTTGCAGATGATGTGCGTGACCGTTTGCTGAAGGCGGCCAGGGCGTTCGTCGAGAGCAGCCCCGACGGGATCCCGTTCGACCGCCCCGAGCAGCCGCTGGACCTCGAAGCCCCGCAGCGCCAGATCAAGAGCGGCAAGATCCAGGTTTTTTTTTGCTTTCTTTCTTATTACGAATTTTTTTAAGGTTTTTTTTAGGTTTTTTTCCTTTTTTTAGAAGCCGCACCTGGACGAGATGGAGGCGTGGGTGAAGGAGTACCTGAAGAAGGTGCCCGGCCCCTCCGTCATCACCACCGGCGAGCACAAGAAGATGGCCAACGACATCCGCGCCAAGCTCGACGAGATGAGCAAGAAGTACGACGCGGCCCCGAGGTGAGAGATTTGATTTTGGCGGTAAATTTCCGCTTTTCAGGCGCAACGTGTTGGTGGGCCCGAAGACGGCGCACGACTCGGAGGCGTTCTGGCACGACTGTCAGCCCGACTCGTGCCTTCTCGTCGAGGACCGCAACGCCGTCGTGCTGATCGTTTGGTAAGGGAAAGGCCACACCTACCTTTCGCGATTTCTAGCGTATAATTGTTATTTTTTCGTATTTTTCGTGCTTTAAAATGACAAAGATTTAAAAAAAACCGTGAAGTTCTCGTTGTATGCCTAAAAACGCCCTTTTTCAGGTCGAACGTCCCGCGCGCCAACGTGGCGGCCACGAAGACGAAGGTCGAGCAGAACTTCAAATGGGTGCTCGAGGCGCAGACCAAGTGAGTTTTGACTGAACGTGTTGAACACCTGAATTATTTACAAATTTGAATCTTCATTTAAATTGCATTTTCAGGGAGCTGTACGCGGCCGGGATCCACATTGGCAGGGCGCTCGAGCACCGCGGCCACAAGCTCGCCCACGACGAGCGCGTCGCCGCCGCCTATGTAAGCGATTTTCCATCCATCAGGAGCTGACACCATGGATACTTATTACATTTGTTAAACCTAAAAAAACCTTGCCGGTTTTAAAGTTTTCCAGACATGGCAATTTCGGTCGGCCGGCCGCGGCCGACCGGCCGACGGCCTCATTAGCATAAAAAAATCGGCCGTTTCCGGGCCGCCGACTCTATGCAAATGACTTCCGGTCGGCCGATCGGCCGCCGACTTTTTGGTCGGCTCGGCCAGGCCGCGTCGGCCGGCCGACAATTCACTGAGAAAAAGTTTCACAGAAACGTGTCGCTGGCGCCTCTAGATTTTGAATAAATAAGGAATGGGTTTGGGCATTGGTTTTCACTATTCCCTAGGATGCCTGCCTACCAAATTTTATTTAAAATTCTTTATTTGATGTGGGGAAAGCGTGCTTTTTATGTCAACCCTGAATTTTTTTTGGAAGGTTGCCAGCTTCAAATCTAATTCAATTTTGTAGTTTCAAGTCACGCAAAAATTTAGTCAGGGTGTTTCTATGACGAGGGGCCTTTAGCTTCCTGAAACTTTTTTAATTGAATAGTTTTGCGGCGATGAAGCAATTAGTGATGATAAAGCAAAGCAACAGCCACGTCAAATCCGTTGTAATCACGTCTAACCCTTCCGTCCGTTCACCTCTAACCGTTGCACCCCATTATTTAACTAATTTCCTCAGTCTAAACATTTTTGGCCAAGTAAATCCCTTCATTAGCATCCAAAAATCCAATTTGGTTGCGGGTTTTCGGCCGTTTCCGGCGCGCGGCCGGCCGACATTTCGGCCGGCCGATTTGGCCGCGGCCGCGGCCGACCGGAAATGGCGGCCGGCCGATTTCGGCCGGCCGCATTCTAATTTTTTCGGCCGAAAAAGCCGATCGGCCGGCCGATTTGCCATGTCTGAAGTTTTCTACGTTCTACAAGAAAGCAAACCTTTAGATAGTTTTTTGAACTTTATAGCCAGTTATTAGGCTTAGAACCCGGAGGAAAAGCGGGAACAAGATTTGAAAACAGCGTTGTAAAACTTCATTTACTTTTTTAGTTCGTCGACCGCGGCTACTGCGGAGCGTTGGGCACGACGGCCGACTCGGACTCGGACGATGTGATCAGGCTCTTCCACGACAACGAAAAGGATGGCCCTGGCGATCGACTGTGCTACAACTATTTCCTCTTCATCTGATCACTCTCTCTCTCTCTATCGCCTCCCCCCCTATCTATCGCGTCCTCCCCCATCTCTCTCTGTAGCCATCCCTCAGCCATTCTCTCGCCCCCTGCTTTCGATTTGTATGATTTTTTGTATGTCCCCGTGCTAAATAAATGGTGAGTGGAAATGCATCGTACATTGGAAATTGTCGGAATATCGAAGTTTTCGGATTGTTGCAATATCGAATTTTCGTAATTGCAAAAAGGTTTGGTTCGTATTGTCAAGAGTCTCGGCGTCCGAATCAGCCATGCCAAAGAAGTGGTTCTAGCTAGTGCTAGCGTCGATAGGAACCCAGCGTAGTTCCAGGAACAGATTTAAACCAAATTTTTCCTGGTTTTCCCGGTTGACCTAGTAATCAAATATAAAGTGTTTTCACATCGTTTTTAGTAAATTTTAACTATATTTAAAGTAGAAAACTTTCAAAAAGTTAGAAAAATGTTTGAAAAAAGTCGAAAATTGGTCATTTTGGGTCTTTCCCCCCGCTAATCCTAAAGGTTCTATAGGATTTTTCGACCTAAAATTAAATTTTTTAATTAAAATGTGGGTAGTTTTTATGCTCAGGAATAGTTAAAAACCATTTAGAAACGCACGCGCTATTTAGAAAAAAATTTAGGCTTGGGCCGAAAAATTTGGTTCCCGGAAATCCTAAAGAACCGATTTCGATACTAAGTGTTCTACTGTAGAATTTTTCGATTCGAGGACTTCCAAAATAGGAAGTTTGCGCTAGAGTATGTCTCTTTTAGTTTTATCTTACGTTTCTAGAAAGCAGCCAGCGAAAACCAACTTTTTTTCATAATCGTAAATTTCAAATTTTTTAAAGGGATGCCGACGGCATAGACAATCGGTTACGCGCTGGAAAGAAAATGTCTCTGCGCCTCTCCCCTGTTGGCTACTTGCCAATTTGTTGCTGAGGGGGGATCGACACATGCTGTCGGCAGCCCTTTAAGGTCCTTGGTATCATCAGAACCACCTGATTTCCCACTATAACCTAGGAATTAATGTATTTCAAAATTCGTTTTAGTTTATCGTTTTAAACCTTAGAACCTTTAGTCCGTACATTTTTTTCGCGTCTATATGAGTGGTTTGTTGTTTAGCCACGGGATTGTCAGTATTTAGAGGCGAGGTAGACGGGTGAATTTTCGAGTTTTCTCAAGAACCGTTATTTCATATATTCGAAAATATGAATAATAATAATAATAATAGGACATTCACTGGTATATTGGGGTATCGACAACGAGCACAAATAATACATTTTCGAGGGCAGGGTGAGCGAGCGGAACCAAGGCAAATGGTAATACAGGCAGAGGAAATTCCGGGAACGGATTGTTTTGGTCATTTCTTAGAGTCTGTAGTCTACAAAAGTGGATATATCCCCGTTTTTGGCAGTAAGGCGCGCGGAATACGGTTGGGTTATTTGTCGGTTTGCGGAGCGGAATGTGGTGTGGCGTGTAGTCGATTGGCTGGCTGTGTTGGGAAGATATGAAGATGGGCAGATGGGCACTTTATAAAATGTGCATCCTGAAATAGTTTCACTATTTATATCACCGTTTCTAAACGTTTTTTACTATTGCCAAACGCAAAAACTTTCAGATTTTCGTTATAAAATACAAAAATATTGTTTTTAGCAAAAAAACGGCCAATTTTCGACCGATTTTCAGTTTTGTTACTTTTTAGTTTAAGAATACAAATTTTCGAGCAAAATTTCAGATTTTAAAGCATTTTTTATCGGATGGAGTTATAACCTTTTCTAAATAGCTTTTCTCTACTCGAAATACAGCCAAATTTATCGAAAAACCATATCTGCACCGCGGAAAAATTCGGCTTCCTCCCCCCAATATTGCAAAAGCGTCGCTTAAATTTAGAATACTTACCCGTTAGTGCTTGTCGAATCGTCGAGATGCGCTTTTCCATTCTCATAGACGCCATCGTCATCCTCGTCCAGCTCGTCCAAATCGGACAACTCCTGGTCGGACTCGCCCAGGTTGTGGGCCAGCGCCGCCTGAAAACATTTCATAGTCGCACTTTCTTTTAATTTTATTTAATAAAGTTTCTATTGCCTTTTCCCTCTAGTTACCTGCAAGTTGTCGATGCGTTTGTTGGCCATCTTGAGCTCGGCCTGCGCGGAGGCCAACTTTTCCAGGAGGCCCTCCGACTCGTCGCGCTAAATTTCAGCGGTTTCATTGTTTTTAGCGTTTTTACGGTTTTTACGTACGCTTACTATGTACGTTACTACGTGCGTAACTTAGATAACGATAAAATGTACCTGCAACTTGAGCCGGTGATGCCCCTCCGTATCTCGTTTTCGCATCGTCTCCAGCGATTCCTGGCCGGCCACTAGCTCTTTACGAAGCTGAAAAATAGGATTAGTAACGTTAAAATCGGTAGTTTCATAGTTTTTAGTGAAATACGGCTAGATTTCAAGTCGAAAAAATGTCTAGAGTTAAAGATTAAAACGTGAAATTTTATGGAAAACTGATTTTTTTTTTGATATTTTGGACTGTGAATTAATTTTGAAGCGAAAAACTATTTAGAAACGGCATAAATATTCGAAAAATTTCAAATGCCGGCGAAAACTGACCATGTTTGGTCGAAAAATAAATATTTTTATTTTGTTTTTGATAAAAACTTGTGTTTTACGTGTTTAGAAATTGCAAAAAATAGCCTAGAAACTCTTCGTTTATTTCTATGAGACAAATTGGAGATTAGAAAAAGACGTCCAAAAACATTCCGCAAATTTTCTTCGCCAGATTGCTCTCAACGAACGTTACATTACCTTTTTCGCGGCTTCAATCTCCCTATCGCGGGCAATATAGGCCTCCTTCATCTGCTCGGTCAATGCTTCAGCCTCATCGGTTGATCGGTGCAAATCCGACTGAAATTTTGGCATTAAAAAGACCTACTTTCTCCCACGAACCTCCAACTTTTGCTTCATCATCATCTCCACGTCCAACTTTGCCTCCAGCTCGCGAATCTTCTGATCGGCCAGAATCAGCTTGTGCTTCTCCACCGTGTGTTGCTCTAAAACGATATTTATTCCGCGGTAGGAAATTAGAAAGTTGACGTTTTAGAATGGAAAATTACCCAAAAATTCGAGCTGCGAACTCCGCTCGTTCAACTGCTCGGCCAGCTTTTGCTTTGCGCGCTCGAGGTCGGCAATCTGAAAATAAGCTGGAATAAGATTTTAGGATGCGATTTATAAGCCTTTTTACGCTAAAACTACCTGGAAAATGTGATAATTAAAAAGCACTATAAAATCATGAAAAAAAAATTCTGGCATTGCCGGGGATCGAACCCAGGCATCTTGTGTGCGTAGGAGAGTATAAAGTAGAGAATTAAGAAATTCGCTAGCATTTGTGGGCTAAAAACGATCCAGACACTGTACGAATCAAAAACGACTACTCCACCATATTCTTTTGACTTTCAGAAGTCCAAATCCCAAAAAGCAAAAAATTCTTCCGTTGCCGGGAATCGAACCCGGGCCTTATGGGTGAGAGCCATAAATCCTAACCACTAGACCACAACGGAGGATGGGAGGGAGGCGGCGGGGCGGGCTGAAAAGCCACGGCCCCTTTGCGAAAGAGTGCCGGCAGTTGGAGGGGGCAGAGGCCGGGGGGTCGGGGTTACACAACGAGGGAAATGCCAGGAAAATCGCATTTTTGGTCATTATTTTCAATACATTTTAATAAAAAAATCCAGTAGCCTTTCCTGGGCCTTAAAAATTACCTGTTCAATATAGTCGGCAATTTGAATGCCATCAATATGACTTTGCTGGACGGCGGCCTTGTATTTCTTGAGAAGCTGCTGGATTTGCTCGTCCTGAAAAGGGTTTTTATGGTTTTGTAGATATTTTAACACATTATTAAGGAAATGGTTTATTTTGTTACATACCTTATCGTCAAGCACGGCTGCAGTGCTATTCTTCTCGCGCATCAGCGCCAGCACCTTCTCCTCAGCCGCCGATTTCCCGGCCAAGAGCTGCTCAATCTGAAACAGGGGCGTTATAAATGTGGTTCTTTGGCATTATCGAGGGGGGTTCCTACAAATCCAGAGATACCTAGTAACTTAATAATAAGTATTTTAATCGAGTTTTAGTAAAATTTAGCTATGTTTCAAGTTTAAAAACTATTTAGAAGCTAAACTCTTTGAAACCTCTACCAAAAATTCGGAAATTTTTCATAGATAGCAAAATCGATCCAGAATCGACTTGATAGAAAATTATAAAGGCTTTTTAAAATGGGGAAAATCTGGACTTTTTGACGATTTTCATGCATTTTTCACCAAAAAATCACGCTTTTAGAAAAAGTTCATAAGTTTTATGAGCTTATTATACCGAAAAACGTTGTAAAATGCTATAAAATGCAAAAAGCACCATAATTACCCCCGTTCAATGATAAGCTCCAAACCCCAAAAATTTCACAAACCTGTGCCCTCAATTCGTTGAGTTCCGACTCGAGCCCATGCCTTCCCTTCAACGCCGACAGTTTTGTCGCCTCGGCGTCTTCGAGTTGGTCGCTAAAGTGGATGTTTTCTGATATAAAGTGCACACTCTACCGTAGCTGTCGAATGAGGGCCTGTCCCCCATTATTATCACGCTCATGGGCGAGAACGGTCTGCGTGTCGGCGAGCAGAGCGAGGGCCTTGCGCAGCTCGCGCTTGTAGTGCCCGCCCGACAGCTCGAGCCTGAAAATAGAGCTTTTTCAGAGAGATTTTTATAGGTATTTCCTCATAAACTTTTTATAGTCGTTATTAAACCAATTCAATCAAATAGCGAGCTTTAAAAACTTGAACACAAAACTCACGATACGCTTTGCGCGTCGAAATTGCGCGTCCGCTGCTCGAGCGATCTGTTCTGCTTGAGGAGGGCGGCATTCTGGTCTTGCAGGTCGACGATTTGATCCTCGAATGCTCGCACCTGGAAAAAAAGAGTATTATTTTTGAAGTTTCTAGCGTTTTTGGCTTGTTTTTCGGGTATGCGATTTCTACAAAGTGGAAAAGTCCCCGCTAAATCGTCTCAAAAAGTTCTAAACCCGATTTTCGCTAGAATTTGGCGGAAAAACTAGCTAAAAAGAATCAACTATAATAATTTTCTTGACGCGTCCGTCTGTCTGTCCGTGTGAAGCCGAATTCAACTCGAAGGGGAAAGGAGCTAGAGCTTAGCTCTCTTCGGATTCGGATAGAGCGCCGTCAGAAACCCCCAAACTGATAAAAAAATTATGAAAAAGTTTTAGTTTAAATTATTAAAATTAACTTTGAAAGTTTTTCCTAGTAAAGGGGTGGGGGCCCCTCTCCCGGGAGGCCACGCCCCCTTTCCCTTCGCCCCTCTTCCCCAGGCCCCTTCCCGCGCCCAGATAGCTTTTTAAGTTACTTTAATACTTTTAATACTTTTAATACTTTTTAATACTTTTTAATTATGTTAATTAATTATTTAAATCATCTAAAGCCATCGGGAAGGTATTTAGGTAGTTTTTGAAGGGGATTTCAGCCATGGGGGTATCTAAAGCCATCAGGAAGGTATTTAGGTAGTTTTTGAAGGGGATTTCAGCCATGGGCGGTATCTAAAGCCATCAGGAAGGTATTTAGGTAGTTTTTGAAGGGATTTCAGCCATGGGCGGTATCTAAAGCCATCAGGTAGGTATTTAGGTTTTTGAAGGGGATTTCAGCCATGGGGGTATCTAAAGCCATCAGGAAGGTATTTAGGTAGTTTTTGAAGGGGATTTCAGCCATGGGCGGTATCTAAAGCCATCGGGAAGGTATCGAAGTAGTTTTTTAAGTGGATTGCATGAAGGGTAGCCCGAAGGCCAGATGGTTACAGTCGCGAAGCGACTGGAACCATCTGGTTTAAAATAGCTTCTTAAAGCGTTTTAGATACCTGAAAAAGTGTATAATTGCTTAAAAAGTTGAAAATCTCAATTTTAGCGCCAAAAACTTTAACGGTTAGCGTTATGAATGCGTTTCAGTCGTTGCCGAATAAAAAGATATACAAAAAGCACATAATATGAACCCGTTGCCAGGGGTTCTGCGTACCCGCTAGCTGAAGCCGCAAAGCTCCAATACACACTTATCTAATACGCGCTGGCATCGTTTTATCACGGAAGATTTGGGTTGTTTCAAAGTTTTAAAATAGGTTGTATCTCGGCTCCCCCTTTTCCTACAAGGTTGTAAAGTATACCAAAATGCTCGTTTTGGTCTGTAGAGCATGAATATGATAAACTTGAGTAGAAAACTAGCAAAATATGACAAAATACGTAGTTCAAAGCCATTAAAACGATCCTCAGCTCCTTTGGTTTTTAATAAAAATCAAAAAGTTCTAAAAACTACAAAAAAGACTAAAAATTGATTAGTTATTAAGGCTTGGTCCCCGACTGCTAAGAGTTGACCACAGCGACTTTCAATTTGATCCCCGTAATTTCGAAATTAATAATGTCGAAATTCAATTTTTCGATGTTTCATACTGTCAAAACCTCAGAAATTAGAGGGTTTTTTCACTTATTTGAGAGATTTTCCGTGGAAAATTTGCTTCAAGTCAAAGTTCTGCAAAATTAACGATTTCGACACTTTGAAATTTCGGCATTTTGAAATTCAATATTTTGGCGGAGTAACCCGCTTATTTCCGGTCCTACCGTATCATAATGGGCCGTAGCTTTCCCCCAAATCGGCTCCAAATAGTAGATATAATTGGATAACGGGAGTAGGGCCATTTTCGTTCGTTCGAATGGAAGGATGCTCTTGCAAATCCCTTTAACCCAAAAGACCCTCCCCCACTCAACACCCTATCAAATAGTATTTTGAGTACAGGGGTGTACTGTACGTAAATATACAACTGTTGCAGCCAGCCATCTGCCGAACAATTAGAGGGCAGCAAGACCAACAAAATGACTGACAAACACGAGAACAAGAAGAAGCCCCCGCTTTTTGCCTCTTTTGCGGGGGGTGTGAACAATGGGCAAACAAGAGTTTGCGCATCCGCAAATAATTGCACTGATTATTTGAAAAGACCGCCCGGGTCCCGCCTGGAAATGGCCAATTTTTGAATGCGGTGCTTGTGCATTATCGGGGGGGAAAATTTTTGAACTGGGTTCTTTTGCATTACGGGGAAACATTTTCCTTGAAGCCTAGAAATGCTTATTAACGCAATAGCAAGTGTTATAAGAGGTTTTTTAAGCAGAATGAATCTATTAAAGCTATTAAAAACTAAAAAAATGTGAAATTTCAGACGTTTAAACTTATAATTTCCATTATAGCTAAAAAAACCCACCCTCCGCTGATATTGGGCCCTCAACTCTTCGGTCTCGACATCTCTGGCCTGGCTATTCCGCGACAAATCGTTCTAAACATACGGTAATGCTGGTGCAAAATAGAGCAAAATACCTTCATCCGCTCCAGCTGCATCTCCAATCGGGTCACATTTTGTTGGAGTAATTGCCGCTGGCCGGCCAGGTCGTCCAGTTCTTCTTCCTGAAAAAAATGGGTTTTAAATGGAGCGTGGCATCAAAGTCGCTAAATTTTTTATGATGACACGCGACGCGAAAGCTGGCTAACGGAGTAGCACAGAAATTTTTGCTGCCGCTGCCCCTTTAAAAGCCCAGATTTAAAGGGGCGATCAAGGCATTTTTATACATTTTCTAAGGGGTTTGCTACAACGCGGCGCGCTTCGGCCGTTGATTGCGTAGATTTCCGTATAGATTTTGCCACTGTTTGAGGACACGCGACGCGCACGCCCACCGTTCCATCGCGTAATCGATTACGCCACTTCACAACGCCCGAGTGGCACGTGCGTTGCGTGTCGCAGGCGCGTACAAAACGTATAGGAGCTATAGCGAAGCGTTAACAGCAATTTCTTGTCCCTTTTCTATCAAAACCCAGATTTTTAGCGAAATTACGACATGAAATTCGCGGCAATTTCGCCTTTCTAAAGTAAAAACCTTTTTGGACCTGATTTTCTCTCTATTTTTACGAAAACTCTCGCTACCTCAACCCTTTAAAACGCCACCAACCTGATCGTGAAGTTTTGTCTCCATCTCCCTCTTTCCCTTCCGCAATTGGACCAGCTCGACCGCGTCCGCCGAGGTCTCCCTACAAAAATTGGCGTAACTTTCTTAGTTTGAAATATTTCATGTCAGAAAATTTAGGGGATATAGCTTAGTGTCTTCCGGACTTAGGGTAAAATTTTTAAAACAATTGAATGTAAGACGACAAAATGGTAAAGGAAAATATGAAGCAGTGGCTAGCCGAGCACGTCTCTGAATTGATTTATGCCGTTTTTCTCGCCTTTTTCTGGCCGCCTTTTTAATTCAGAGCTACTTGCGGGGGGATGGATGGGAGTGGCTTGTGAGAATGAGTCAGAAAATGGAAAAGAAATATAAGATACAAAAAAACGTTATTTGGATGTCCTAGCAAAGGTTCTTCAGGAAAGTAACGTTAAAAATTTCTGAGATCCTTGAAAAGCCGGAATTCTTGGTCGTTTTGCAGGGATTCTTGAGGAAACGCACATGAAAACCTTTTAATGGTGTATTAAAGTTGGAAATCGGGGCAAACTTGCGGAGATTTTTGAGGAAAACAACCCTAAAAAATTTTTCTAAGGTCCAGAAAAGTCGGAAGTTCGCGTGAACTAATAAAAATCTATAGAAAAACAGCAGAGCGCCAACCATAAATTCAAAAATTTTTCAAGGGCAGCCTAGCAGAAACCCTTGAGGAAAACGGCACTAATATCGTTGAGGGTTTTTGGAGGGCAGCCTAGCAAAGATCTTTGAGGAAAATAGAAAAATACTGACCCGAAATAACCTTTTCTTTTTCGCTCCTATAGATATTTTAAAGGAGTGGTTACAGAGGATTCTGCGGTAAATCCCGAATTCAAGACGAAAAACGTTCCAAAACTCTGTACGGGATCTGCCGATAGGAGCATTGTGTACCGGGGGGTGGTGAATTGGCAAAAGAGAGTATGCAAGGATGGCGGGGACGGACGGCGCACGTCTTCTTCTTTTTTGCTCTCTCTCTCTCTCCCTCTCTTTCTCGCTCTCTTTCTCTCTCCTGTCCTGTTATTTGCAGGTAGGATGAACGGGGTCCCCGTCCTCTGCCCGTCCGACACTACGATACACACCAAATGCCCTTCTTTACGCCGAAATACTAACACAAGAAAAGTTACTCTCCTTTTCTCTGGTGATCACTGCTATCTTGCCCATCTAGCTAGCCAGTTGGGTTTTAGATCCTCAAGAATCGCTTCTGCCATGGCCAGCCTTGCATTTAAAAACCTAGCAAGCTAGCAGGGCTTCTTGGGGAAATTATTAACTCTTATCACTAATTGGGGGGAACTAGCCGAGTTTCCGTAGGAAACGTGCTCAGTTGCATAGGCAGGCTAGCGGAGA
This sequence comes from Mesorhabditis sp. LJ9110, assembly GCA_038088335.1. NCBI lineage: Eukaryota > Metazoa > Nematoda > Chromadorea > Rhabditida > Rhabditidae > Mesorhabditis > Mesorhabditis sp. LJ9110. Next base: position 42,104 of record JBBGBA010000177.1, on the reverse strand, counting down.
TTCTTTTTAACACGTAACGAAAACCGGAAATCCTGCATGCCAGCAGGGTTTATTGGGGAATTTGGTTTAAACGAGAAGAGAGAGAGAGAGTGTGCAAGAGAATGCGAGAGTGATAACGAGCGAGAAAGGCGGGTGAGAGCGTCGGAGAGAGATAGAGTAATCGAGAGAATAGAAGAGAGAGAAAAGAGAGGGAGGGAGCGAGAGAGATCGAGACTGAGAGAGCAAGGGAGAGACACTAAAAAAACTATAAAGAGCACTCACTTCTCCTGCGCCTCCTCTATCTCCCTCTTCAGCCTGCTGATGCTCGTTCGTAGCTCTTGGTTCTCCGATTTCAACGCCTAAAAAGCCTCTTATTACACCTTGGTGCTCAACCTTCAAACAAATCAAGATTTTGCCGTTTAAAGTGCCCAGGAAGGCATTTAGTTATGGAATCTGGATAACCACCTCCGAATCGGCCCTCTTCCTCAACAACATTTGCTGTGCCTCATCCCTCTCTCTATTCGCCTTTTCCCTTCCGACCCTCTGCTCCTCGGCCGCCATTTGTACAGTACGGAGCTCCTCGTCGAATCTTGCCTGCTTCTTTTCTAGTGTTTCGTTCCGGGCTCGCGTTTCCTCGTGCTCGGCGCGCACCTGAAATACCGCATTTTCGAGCAGTTCAGTCAAAAAATTTTCACTTCCGCTAGAAAATTTAATTCATATTCCGGCGTCATGGAGAAGTTCCCCAGATTCTGCGTCTAGGTTGAAATACTGCCGGTCAGCGAGCAGTTCGTGGGTCTATAAGCCCACACGCAACTACGTTAAGTTAACTACGCTACGTTTACTGGCTTTTTGAGCTAATTTGCAATGTGTTACGTCAGGGAGAAGTTCACCAGGGCTCTCGCTAAATTTAGCTTCAAAACGTCACCGAGAAGTTCACTTTAGGTCAGGCACAAAATTAACCGACGCCATGGAGCAGCTCAGATAATTTTTGGAATGGATTTAAAAATACCGTGCGTCTTCTAGAAGTTCACTGTATTTTCCCTTTAAGTTTCGCCACACGGCTTCACCGAGAAGTTCGCTTAATGCTGATTAAAACGTTTTACTAGACGGCGTCACCTAGCGGTTCATTTGATTCATGCTCTACTAGGAAAATAAGCCCGACGTCATCAAGCAGTTCACTGATTTTTAGAGTTATATAACTCCGATAACTCCAACAATTACCTCAGCCAGCTGCTGCACGGTGCGCTGCGTGTTCGCCTTGAGCATCTCCAGCTGTTCGAGCGTCTGTTCGAGCTTCATCTTCCACTCCTTCTCCCTTCCCTCTCCTTCAAGGTGAGCAACAGATGATACTCTCGATAGTCTATCCCCATCAGCGGCTCTTCTCTCGACAACCATCCGCTGTTGACGCTCAGCCTCCAGCTCACCGCGTAGCTGAACAACTGCGTCGGCTTCTCGCCCCAGGGCCTCATCCATTTCAGAGCATTTTCCTTCCAGTCGGCTCTAAAATAGGGGTTTTAAGGAAAATGAAGAATAATTTCTACCTTCTCCTTCTTGCTAACCGCCAGTTGATGCTCAAGCTGGCGAACACGTTCAGCCCACTCTCGGTGTTCATCATCTACTCGATTGAGGGGTAGAAGAGGGAGTACACGCGTGTAGATACGCCACCATGGCCATTCGCGGACTCGCATATAGCTGAGACCATTTTTCTGAAAATTAGAGCTTGGGAGGCTTAGGGGGCTTAGGTGTGGACTAAGCTTCGTCAAGCTTCGATTTAGGCTTAAGCCTAGGCTTAGCTTAGGCTCAGACTTCGGCTTAGATTTACGCGTGAAAATATATTTAGACTTCGATTTTGACCTAACTTAGGCTTGGGTTTAGGCTTAACCTTCGGCTTCGGATTTGGCCTAGGCTTAGGAGTTGACTTAAGGTTGGCTTCGTTTTGGGCTTAGACTTAGACCTCGGCTTGGCTTACTGACAGCTTAGAATTTTCAAATTCCAACCTGTATGCACCGAATAGCGGTCTCGAGTACGCGACGCTTCTGTAGCCACTTGGTGGCGAGGTGACGACGGGCCTCCCGTTGGAAGGCGACGATCAGTCCCGAGAGACCTAGATCCCTGCGGTCTTCCAGCTCGGAAAGGACGTCGGAGCGGAGCAGCACCTGGAAACAAAAGTGTAGCGGGTTTCAGGCTTTGTTTCGGGGTGAATTTCCACAAGAATCCCTGCGAGCCTGCCCTTCCCTCCACAAACCTGGCTAATTCCGAGTCGGTATCGATGTGCGTGAATATCCATTCGATCCATGATCTTTTGAACGGCCGCACGGTCTGAAAAAGAGATTTCTATTGAGTTTTTACCCTAAAAATACCATCCATTTCATCATCGATCGTCGCCGCCCCTTGGCCATCATCTGTCAGACAACCGAAACGACGCCGGAAATCACGGAACGACACTCGCTCGGGGTATCCTGGAAAAAGCGGCGTGGTTTAAGGGACGCGCAAGGCCAGATTAGCGTTTTTTAGCCATGGATTCGACATTTTAAGAGCCCGCGCCAAGCAACGAGCCCGTTGCTTTGCCGCTGCTAAAAACGCGTAACCAATTACGCAATGAAATTCACAGTATGCTCAAAGCGACAGTACTCACCCCTGTTATTCGCTCGGACCGTGTCGATCAGCAGAATACTTCGCATTTGCCCCCTGACAAATGGCACGTCCACAGGGTCCTGCGTCGAAAGCCCGGAGGCTAGCATCTGGGAAAAGGGTTTTTTAGATTGCCTTTCCACAAACCTGCGCAGAGCTTCCACTGTTCGGCGACGGCTGAATACAATGCACGAAATGGGCACGAGGTGAGCGGCGTACAACGGAAAAGACGTAGTCCTAAATGGGGAATTTATAAGATAACGTTTCATCTCCGTTTTCAATTACTTTGTAGATATGTGGTAATGCTTCGGTTTTCTAGGGGTTGGAAAGCGTTTTAGAGTACTAGATACCTTTAAAACTTCATTATAGCTTTTTAAAATATCATTACGGTATATAAGTCTACATCTCTATATTAGGATCGTAAAATTGGGGTTAATGGGGTTGATAGGTTGTCGAGTACGAGCGACAACTAATGACAGTTTTTGAGCGGTTATTTGGATCGCAATGTAATTGAGAGAGGGAGAGAGCGAGAGAGAGAAAGCGAGAGAAAGCGAGAGAGAGAGAGAGAGAGAGAGAGAGCGAGCGAGCGGGAGAGCGACAAATACGATCCATGGATCCCGTATGCAAATGAGACGCCGCCCGATCGGCTGCCCCCGGTGTCTCGGGGGAAGAGTGAAATCTCCTCTCTGTCTGTCTCTCTCTCTCTCTTCTCTCTCCCGATATCGGCTGATATAGACAAGAGAAGACATTTCCAACCCCCGGGGCTCGAATCAAATCACCAGCCGGCAGGCAGCGGATTGGTTTCTGGATTTTCGGGCTCAAATTTTGGTACACGTAGGATAGCGGGGGAAATAACGGGGGGGCACTCAAACTTTTATATGATAAAAGTATTTTTAAATATGCTTTTTTCGGGCTGTAAAAAAACTCTTAGTATATTTTTCGGTCCTCTATCGAATGGCATTTTCAAAATATCGAAAATATTCAAAACGCCGAAAATATCTCCCCCGTTATCCTATGTGCTGCCCATAGTTTTCAAAAATAGTTTTTAGTCTATAAAACTTTTATAATACATTTTTCGCGTTGTAAAAAAATCTCTTAGTATATTTTTTGATGTTCTATCGATTCGCGTTTTCAAAATATCGAAAATCGCAAAAATTTGGCTTTCCCCCCCGTTATCCTATGTGCTGCCCATGGATTTTGATCAATTTTTGTTTATTCGATAAAAAAATTTAATTTACATTATTTCGGGCTGAAATTAATTCTCCTAGGGCAGTTTTCGACGCTTTATCGAATGACGTTTTCAAAATACCGAAAATTTCGAAAATTTGACTTTCCCCGTTATCCTATGTGCGTGCTGCCCATAGATTTTCCTCAATTTTTGTTTATTCAATAAAAAATTCCCATTACATTATTTTGGGCTAAAATTAATTCTCTTAGTATATTTTTCGACGCTCTATCGAATGGCACTCGCAAAATCCCTCAGTAATTGCAAATTTCATAATAATGAGTGCCCCCCGTTATTTTATTCCCCCCCCGTTATCCTATGTGTACCCAAATTTTAGGCTTTTTCCCGGGTATGTGAAACACCTCAATCTCTTTTCTTCTACACACTAACTTAAATAAAACAAGCGACAAAAAATCCGTCCTTTTTAGGATCTCACCTCGCGAATCACATTGCTGTGATTACGGAAATACTCCACCATTCACCGGGTTTTACGGGGGAACCAGGTTTCCTAAAAAATGACCGCCCTAATTGAGTACGAACACAGAAAAAATAAGTATTTTAGAAAGGGGTAAATCGAAGAATGAATGTTTCTCGAGGAACACGAGAATGTTGAATGCCAAACATTTATGAGGGGGGCGGGTTAATGGGCAGCACATTAAGGGAAATTATGGGAGAGAGAGAGAGAGAGAGAGAGAGAGAGAGAGCTAGAGAGAGAGAGCGAGAGGGTGTGTGAGAGAGATAGTGAGAGAAGGAGAGAGTCAGATACTGTCCAGGCAAACTAACGACACTTTCCCTTTCCAATAAACGAGGTTTTGAGGGGAAACTAGGCAGGTGGCAAGCTAGCCAAGGTTTTTCGGGAAGTTTAAGTACGAGGGGTCAGGTCGGCCAGGGCAAGCCAGCAAAGATCATTGAAAAATTCACAATTTCCTTGTGATGCTGTGAGGTTGCAGAAAATCATAGTTGGGAAAACTAGTTGAACCCGTTTCATACCTCTCTTCTTCCAAAAAAAATTGGTTTTTGAGCGTGGGGCAAGCTGGCAGAGACCCTTGGGGAATTGAGCTCATTTTTCGAAGGCATCGGGCGAGCTAGCCAAGATTGTCGGCGGCAGAGGGCAACGGCTAACTGTTAATTAGAAAAATTTTCAAGGATGGGCAGGCTAGCAGAAAACTTTTAAGAAAATGGTTTTTGACCTCCTATAAACTGGCAAAAACTGGATTTAGGACTGCTTCAAACGCTAAGGAAGCTAGTAGAGATCTTTTAGAATGGATCAGAACAATCGAGGAAGCCAGCAGAGATTAGAGATTATTTAGGACGGATAAAATCGGTAAAGCAAGCTAGCAGAGACCTTTAGAATTGACCGAAACGCCAAAACAAACTAGCAGAGGCCATTTATTTAGAATTTACCCGAACCCTAGGTAAGCAAGCAAAGACCATTTACCCCCGCAAAAACCCTTGGTGCACCCACACAGATGAGGGACAAATAGCAATGAATGGTGGGGGCGAATACCCCTTGTTGAATCTACGGATTCCCCTTCGGACCGTCATTTGTTGTTCGGCGTAATGGGGGCGGGGGGTAGAGGGGCAAAAGCCTCGATTTACCAGCAAAAAAGCGTGGGCATCTTTGATGTTGAGGAATGAAGAATAGACCGCACTACTAGTCAAAAAAAAGAGAAAAATTCGAGGTTTCGAAGACAAAAAGGAAATGGCGAAAAATGGTTTCTTGATCGATTACGGTAGATACTGTAAATGTTTCTTAATTGCGGTCGATGACAGTACGTTTTTCCCGCTTACGATCGATTAAGGATCTTTTTGGATTGTGGTAAACTACAGTACATTGCTTTTTGATTGCTATAGATTACAGTACATTTTTGACCGGTTACGGTATGACGGGTTTTTACTGATTACGGCATAAATACTCTGATTTTTACGGTTTTCGGGCGACAGTAGCACGTTTTTTTTCATTTTCCACTGGGTACGCCAGGCTACACAACATTCTATGCGCTTACCGTATCCTATAATACGTTTTCTACTGATTACGGTTGTTAATAGTAATTTTTGCCGATGACGATCGATAATATTACGCTTTTTACGATTTTATGATTTTTATACACGACAGTGCGTTTTTTAATTGACTACGGGGGTTTACAGTACGTTCTATACGCATCGCGAAAGATTTATATAACCTTTCTTTACTGATTACGGCAGAATAAAGCCCGGTTTTATGATTTACGGTAGATGGCAGTACGCTTTTACGCCTGCATCTGTTCAGTGCATACCTTACTGATATTAACGCGAAAAAAATCCGAAAACTCACGATCTGATGGGCAAGATTGGCGGCAAATCCGTGCTCTCGACGCCGCAGAAGCCCGGCTTGGTCGACTGGAAAACTTTGGTCATTTTCCCGAATTTCTTGCTGTCCCTGTCTCTTTAGAGCCACCAAGAAATACGCCGCGTTTTAACGGGAGTGGGACAATATGAAACGGGTTGAAAAACAGCCCTTTTAAAGGGACCTGCAAGGCAAAACTTACATGACGTAACGGATTGGGTGGCCCGGCGTAGCTTCAGATTTGAATCGCCGGCTGACAGTCCGCTCGGGGCAAGCAGTTCTCGTAGCGTTGCGCTAGAAACTTTTTTGTCTTATTTTTCTTGTTTATTTAAGTAACGTGTTTTTAAGGTACAATCGATTACGCAATGAAAAGCAGAGATACGCGTCGCGCGCCGCTACGCGTTCAACTTTTAACCCACCTATTGCTGGCATACAACAATTTCCGGAGCCCAATCGATGGATCGCTCGCTTGAGCCTGTCGGACCCAGCCTAAAATATGGGTATTTTGGTTACGGTAGGATACCGTACCTGTAACGTCATAAGTAGTAGGCTGTGAATCGAGGCCGTGGGCGACGACAAATTGGCGTTGACGAGTGGCGCGACGGATGAATCTACAGCGAAAGTTCAAAGTGTCAGGTTACGGTACGGTCTTTACTCCATACGGTAGGTTAGCGTACGCTTTTTACTCCATACGGTAAAGTAGCGTACTTTTTTCGGTTGAAATAGTTTACGGTATTTTTGCATACGGTATTTACCCGTTTTCTATCTGATTACGCTATGCAATTCGGATTGTATTACGTTATTTAGCTTCGTAGTTTTAAAACTGTTATGTGCTATAAAACGTGATTTGTAGTCTGTAGTTTCCGCTCCTAGTCGATACCTGGATTGGTCGCCAAGATGTATAAATATGCGATCGACAATGCTCTCGTCAGTGGCACCCGGATAGCAGCTCTCCTCTTCAACAATCGGAAATACACCGCGCATCTCGTCTGATCGACGGTCCACATCCGTGCAGTTCACCTGAAAATCGGTTTCAAAGGGGCCTTGAAGGCAAATCTACAGCAAATTTTGACTCGGTTTGCCACGTTCCTTTAAAGAATGCTGATGGTAAAGGAGGCCGGCTAGCAGTGATTGTGGAGAAATCGAGCCGAAAATTGCGAGATCTGCTAGCAGAAACTTTCCCGAACCGGGTAAAAATAAAAATTTCAACGAAAAAGGGCCCTTCAAAATTCAGCTAAAAACAAGCAGGTAAACTAGCAGAGAATCTTTGCTGGAACATATAAAAGACAGTTAGCAGCGTGTCTTGAGGAATTCGTGTACAGATCGTTGGGTAAGCTAGCAGAGATTCTTAGAAAAACGCGCGGGTAAAAAGGAGCTAGCAGAAACTCTTTTAGTTGACTTTCCCACCCTGTCATCACCCCTTTAAAACTACTCACCAAGTGTTGCTTCTGATCAAGCAGCCGATTCAAGGCATGCGGTGATCCGAGCGGTTTTTCCACGTCCACATCCACCTGTTCGCGGGTGTAGAGCTAAAAAATCGGCTTATCTTTCGGCTTGCATGGCTTGGAATAGACTAAATCTCGGTTAAGTTCCCTACCTGATCCATCTCTGCAAATGCCTTATCGTGAAAAAGCTCGGCCACTCGTTCATTCACGTAGTTGTACACGAGATCATTTAGGCCAGAAGCACGTCTTCGCCCTTCTTCACCCCAGGCAGCGTTGAAATTCGCGCCCGGAATGTCGATCAGCTAAAAAAAGCGATAGAGAGAGAGCAGAGAGAGAGAGAGAGAGAGAGGAGAGGAGAGTGAGAAAGCGAGCTTAAAGACATACCGTAACCGATGTACACGGCATATTTACAGCCAGCGCGGCGTTGATTGTATCGACCACCGCGCCGAACAGCTCCGAGTAGAGGGCCGCGCAGAAGACGGAGAGCGCTTCGGGGCCCTCGGGACCACGGCTTAGCAGGGACATACGGCTGAAATGCGGGTGTGAAAGGGAGCCTGACAGGCTGACTAATCTCAGTGACGGAGAGAGAGAGAGGGAGAGAGAGGGAAAGAGTGAGAGTGAGAGTGCCTGAAAGGATAGTACGTGAAAACCCTGTAAAAACCGACCTAAGCGATGAACTCGTATTCGACTGGGCCGCTCCGGTAGATGACCGGAAGATGGTGGTGGCCAGCTCGGCTTCGCTGACTCCAAGCAGGACAGCTGCTTGTCTTGCGTGAGCTGCGCGCAGGAATTGGGAACGTTGCGCCGGGCCGGGGGAGGCTTCGGCTCTAAAAATCAGGGGGTTTTGGGCGGTTTGAACGGGTTTTAAAGGGACGTGCAAGTCATTTTTGGCTATGGATCTGCTACGGAATGTGCCAAGGCCCGCTTCAACGCCGTAAAACGCGATTAAAAGCTGAGCTGTGCGTTGCGCGTCGCGACCGCACAAAATCCATATTTATCCTTTCCCGGTCCCTTTAAACCCAAAAATAAGAAAATTCATTCAAACCTGCAAAGGTGGAAAAGAGCGCCCAGCAACGAGCAGATCGCATCGATTTGAGATCGGTTGAAACCGAGGGATTGGAAGGCTTCGAGTAGACGACTCCAACCCTGGAAATATCAAAAAATATATTGACTAAATTTATCTAAAAATCCAGGCTTTAATTATCTTGGAGGAGGCGTACCTCGATGTACTGTTGACGGGCCTCTACCCCGGGTATCGGTCCAATCATTGGGGATTCGATCGAATCGAGGCCGAGTCGTTGGCGAAGCTCGGCATCGGCGCCTAGGAAAATGACGTGACACAACGTCTTGAATCGTAAATATTTATTAGCTTAACGTTAATAGCCAAGTTTTAGAGCCAAAGAAATTTCTTTGAGTTTGTCTATCATCTTTAAACCGAAAAATTTGCTATGTCATGGTTTTGTAAAATCACGATTTTTTTTTTCTTCTATGGCTCAATTAATTCGACCCAAATAATTCCGTTAAATCGGCTATTTAAATTGAATTAAACTCAAAAAACTCTCAAAAACTGACCGGCCCAAAGGTAGTAGAAGACGTGGAAGGAGGATTCCCCTTCGGGCCTCTTCACCACACGATCACTCTCCAGAAGGCAACACTGGATTTTTGCCGTTCTAAAAATCGAGGTAGAATTTTAAATCTAATTTCACTACTACAGGGTGTCCCAAAAAAAATCGACCCCCCCTCTAGCGGACCGCAGAAAGCTCGGATCGGAATGATTTTCACACCATTCGAAAGCCCTTGAAACGGTGAGAAAACAAGCGCCTTTGGTTTTCCAAAAAATTTTAGCCTTCGCTCGATATTCAATGATTTCTGTAAAAAGCGTAAACCAGCATCGTCCTGTTTGCTTTAGCAAGCAATTAACATGCCGATTTTGCATAAAATCTGCAGTTTTCATCGATTTTGGCCCTAAATTTAATAATTAAAATCCCCATATTGAAAAACGAAAAGTGCTTGTTTTCTCGCCTTTTCGAGTGCTTTCGATAGATACCTAAATCGTCAAAATCGGACATGACTGCGGCCCGCTAGAGGGGGGTCGATTTTTTTTGGGACACCCTGTATATTTGTAACTTTTTTAATTAGCACTATAAAATATAAAAACAATTACATGGTTAATTTGACTTTTTTTTCATTCTTTAAAAGTCTCACCTCAACGCTGCGGCTTTGTCAAAGCCCAGCTGGAACATTTGGACAAATCGGGTCGAGTCTCGATGCAACGTCGTCGAAGCGTTGCCGAACGCCTCGAGGATGTTGAACGCGTCCGCGATTTTCGGATCTAAAGCTAAGTTATAACAATGAAATCTATACTCTACGAAAATCTAATTTAACTGATGGATTTTTACATTTTTAAATATATTGTTCTGGCTTAATAAGTCGACGATAGAATAACTTACAGGGCAACGTCTTGGTCCACCCCGCCACGGCCGCCAGGTACTGTACGAACGAGCGGAGCTGGGCGGATTTTCCGGATCCGGAAACTCCGGTGAAGAGCACCGCCTGCGGGCTTGCCGTCATTTGGATGTATCTGCAAATTTTGGAATTGATTCCGAGGTATAAGCTATGTTTTCAGCACACAAAAATTACCTGTAGACCTGCTGGGCGGTGGCGTAGATATGGGGCGGCATTTGGCCACGGCGGCAACCCTGGAAAATGCTCAAATAATCGCTGCTAGATTGCCCGATAAAAACCGGCCTAATTCCCTTAAAGGACTCCGCTAGTTTTATCTTAAATTTGTCTGTCTCTCTGTTTCCCTGTTTCTCTCTTTCTCTCTCGCTCTCCCTCCCTCGCCCTCTCACTCTCTCGCTCTCCCTCTCACTCTCACTATCTCCCTCTTTGTCTCTCTCTCTCTATCTCTCGCTCCGGCTCTCTCTCTCTCGGACCCATCTCCAAATTCCTCAAAAACCCCTGCTTTTCCCAAATTCGCTCTGCTAGCTGACCCACCTTAAACAGCGTCAACAATCTCTCTTGAACCCCGGGTTCTTGTGTCGTTGCCAGACATATCAAAGACGCACTGCCCGCATTTGTATAGCACAGATTGCTGCCACCACTGGAATTCAAGGGGGATTTTGAGAGGATGAGAGCAGCGACTGACCGTTGTCTCAGCAGATGCACAGCTCCAGTTTCGTTCAGATATCGGAGTTGAGCAAGATCGGGGGCTCGATCAAGGCGAGACGGATTGGCACGGTCTACGTCTGTTGGGTCGACTGTCATTTCACGGCCTGGAATCGAGGGTTTTAAAGGAGGAGTGATAGGGAGAGTGAGAGAGAGGGCAGCAGAGAGAAGGAGCGAGATATAACGGATAAGTAGAGAGAGCGAGAGATAGTGAGAGAGAGCGAAAGAGAAAGAGGGAGAGCGAGGGAGAGAAAGAGAGAGAGAGAGAGAGAGAGAGAGAGAGAGAAATTAGGCGAAAACGAACCAGCCACAGCGACCAATGCCCTGCCATCAGGTAGATGTTCCTTCAACCTAGCCACCGTATACCCTCCTCGATGTATCAGCCAATATCTCTCATCCTCTGGGATATTCTAAAGTGTCTTTTCTATCCCTACTCTCAGTCCCTTTAATACCTCATGTGCATTCGTGTCAACGTCAGTCAGCAGTAAGCTATCCCCAACATCTCTCGGCCCACGGTAGCGATCGCAGAATTCGGCCAATTCAGGCACCGAACGGACGGTTAGGGCTAAAATTCGGGTTTTTTGGTACTGGACTTTTAGCGGGGGAGGGATTGGCAGGGATGAAACCAAATTTTCCCGGTCCCTTTAAAACCTGGAAACTCACAAATAACATCTCCAGCCTGTCGTACGTCATCGTTGATCTCATCCCGATTCAGGGCATCCACTCGTTTCCCATCGATTTCGACGAGTTGATCGCCGGGGAGGAGGCCTTTTCTGAAAATTCAAGCTTACCCCAGAGCGTAAAAAATTTAGTAATTTTTTTGTAAATTTTCAGATCTAAAAAGCTATCATTACGGTAGTAAAGAAAACGCTCGTCCAATTTCCGGTTTATCAGCATCCTCTAAACCACTTACTTAATATCATCCGGGCGTGGCGGGCCGGGCTTTATCTCGGACGGCTCGGCAAACACGATCGTCTTCAGCACGCCGTTGAACGGGAATTGCACCCGGCGGATTGTGAAGCCGAAATCGCCTAGAAAAGGTGGAGTTTTACAAAAATTAAATCTAGAAACAGACCTGCTAGGCCTCGCTTCAGCTGGAGACGTCGTTGGTTGACTTGGACAGCTTGGAGAGCTGGTAATTTTAGGCCGGGTAGATCGAAATCCTGAAACAAATAGATAGAGCTGTCGCTCTCTCTCTCTCTCTCTCTCCTTCTCTCTCTCACCTTCAAAGCCCCAAAAACAGCGCTTGAATGTGGTTGAGTGGGCGACAGCGGATCCGTATTCACAGCTAAAACTTGGATACAATTTTCAGATTCCAGTATTTTCTAAAAACCTGTAGCTGCCCCACAGGCCTCACACTTTACACCGTCACTGCCGGCCAACCATTTTGAGACCGTATATATTGTTCGCGACGTGATACCAGAGATCTGATGGGCCATCTGGCGCCGAAAAAAAAGAGGGAAAAAATCAACGTTAAAATCGAATCGAGAGAGAGCGCGAGAGAGATAAATTTTCCAAGTAGTTTTCCGGTCTTATACAAATTCTAGCGTTAGGTAAAACCAGGGAGTGAGCAGGAGAGACAGAGTGAGAGAGACAGAAGGAGACCGAAAGAGCGAGAGAGAGAGAGCGAGAGAGAGAGAGACAGTGGTGAGAGAGAAGAGGGAGAGAGGAGGGAGAGAGAGAGGGAGAGAGAGAGGGAGAGAGAGGGAGAGAGAAACAATCCGTAGCGCAGATTATACCCGTACCAAAAGCGAGTTCCCTTCCTCCCCCGGGCAAACCCCTCGCCCCATTTATATGCAAATCACAGCCCGGATTTTGGTGAAAATCGCAGCATTCCGAGGGGATCTGCGCCATTAGAGGGATGGGAACAATACTAGAAAAATCATATGGCAGGTCGCAAAATCCATAAGGGATCGATTACCAGCAAAATCCCTATGAATGCCTTGCACGATCCTTTAAAAGGTTAGGGGCGTTAGAAATAAAATATTAATTAAAAGTTATCAATATAGGAAATTATGGCTTGAAATGACGCGTCGATAGTGTGATGTGGAATGTGAAGGGATAGAGGGTCTCTTCTGAAGACTTTTGATGGGGTATCGAGAAGGCGATCCCCCGCAACGCTCCCGTTAAAGATGCGAATTGCAAACTGGAGGAGAGAGAGAAGAGAGAGAGAGAGAGAGAGAGAGAGAGAGAGAGAGAGAGAGAGAGAGAGAGCGGCGGCCAATCTTTGGACAAACAGACAAACACCCGGGGACTGAAGGTGAGGATGGTCAGAGGATGATCAAATTGGCGGCCGGCTACTTTTCCCTTACTTATTTTTCTTCATTTTCATCCATTTTCTTAATTCACGGTTTTTTTTAATAATTATACGTAATTATGGAAGTTTTTCGATGTTTTCACCCAATTTTTTCAATTTTTTGCAAATTCTCATATTTTTTTACTTCGATTTGAACTTTTTAAAACATAGATAATTTTAAAAAGCTTAAAAGTGGGATTCCTTCTCAAAAAATCACCATTAGAACTCTGCAAAAATGCCTGCATCCGCTGGGCGAACGTCTCCTCGTCCCTGCCATTTCCGTAGTTCAGCTCCAGCGGTTGAGGGCCTAAAAATTATACTTTGTCTATTTTTTCTTTAAAGGGATGGATGGAAAAGGCAAGGCATGGATTCCGTATGGATAAAGCTGCCGTAAGCGATTACGTAATAGAGGCCGGGCGCTTTTAAAGGAGCTGGCAAGGCTTGGATTTTCTATAGATAAGGCGATACGCAACGCACGCGGTTTTCCATTGCGTAATCGATTATGCGAGCTATCAACTGTCGAATTGACGCCCGCGTTGCATATCGCGTTTTTGGGAATATCGAAAAATCGGGTTTTTTTGAAAAAATATTACTGAAACCTTTCCCAAAGATTTTCAAAGAACCAGGGTTTTTGATCTTTTTTTGGCTAACTGCCAAGAATTCATTTTTAATTAAGCCATTTTAAGTAATTTTTGGCGAATTCTAAAATTCTAACCGCACCTGGGTTAGTACTGGCTCGACTACGCGTCGAATCGTCGAGATTCTGGCTAGATGAGACGGAAGATGAGGGGAGTGGCTTCGTCGGCTCGGCGGGCGGTGGACCCTCTCGACTGTTTTGAGATGAGCCTGAAATCGGATACCTTAAACGTTATAAAAACGTGTCTGGAAAATCCCCTATCAGAATACCTGACATTAATTCCATCGAAAAATTACATGACATCTGGAATTTCCAAGAAATCGATAAAATTTTGAAAATCTTGATTTTCACGCCCTTATAAATGGTTCTGGACTATTAGCTGGGGAGCTAATTTTTATTTTCGCGATCTACATATACCAGTTAATAGGATAGGATTGCATTTTTTACATAGTTTTGACCTTTATCAGTTTTTCCTATTTAAAAGCCTTGTAAGGTACTATAAAAATAACCCACCCAACGAGAAGAGTTTGTTCCGCTTCGGGGGAACCGGCGGCTTTTTGGCCACCACCGGCATCTCATCCTTGTCTTTGTCCTTTTTACGCGAAAATAGCGACGCCATCTACAAAAAAGGGGTTAATGTATTTAGGAAAGTTGAAAGGCTGAAAAACCTAAACAATTTTTATACGAACAAAAATAATCCAAAAAATAGCGTATAGTTGTTCGAATACCTCACGCCTAAATATCTAAATAATTAGAAATAGATATTAAACTCGTTTTTGAAGTTTTAAAAAGGTTTTTTGTGGCTATAATCAAGAATTCGATCAATCGATCGCCCAAAACTTCGGCTCCCGAATCCCAATACCCAATTTACTTGTTTTCCTTCGATTTCCAAACACTTTTCAAAAAATCCGCTACGCCAAGCTCCAAAACACGGGCTCCCGGCACGGAATTTGCACGCGTAATGCCTGGCGGAAAAGGTGTTCAAATGTGCCGGTGTCAAGGTCAAAGGCGAAAAAAAAGAGAACAAAACAATGAATATGAGGTGTTAGAATGTTCATTACATGATTGATACTACGGCGTATTTCATAAAAAACGGTCAACACGGTCCATTACGCAATTTTAAAAGGCAGGAAAACGTAAAAACCTCGAAAAACGTGAATTACACTGAGAAGCTAAAGCCTCAAGCTTAAAAACCGGAGCATTGAAGAGCTAGAGATCAAAAATGCATTTGAATTAGTTTTATTGGGCCAAAGGTTTTGATTTAGTCTAATGAATAGAGAGAAAAATATGGTTTTTCACCACAAAAAGAAATTTGGCGATCAAATTTCCAAACATCTATATCCGTTTTTTGCCAACCAAACAGGGTAAAAATAAGAGTAGAAGAATGCTTATTGCCAAAAAGCAAGAAAAAGAACGTCAAAAATTGGACACCATTTTTGATTAAGAGTTCCGGACGTTGAAGGCGATCAAAAAAAAAAGTCGCCAGAAGCTATCCGATTACGGTATTAAAAGAACAGATTGGTTTAGAAAATCGTGAGAGCGCGAATAAACATTAAAAGGCATTAAAGTATGGGCAGCTCGAAATAAAGGAATTTTTAGCGCAAGGTGGGTTTTTGGAAAACGGGAAAATATCTGCTTTTTCTGAAGAACTAGCAAATCCGGCCCGTTTTCGAAATTTCGAAGTGATTCTAGACGTCGAAGCCGGTCGGTAAAGCCGAAAATCACTCGTAGAAAAAGAAGAAAAAGCGCCCCTGGGGGGTCCGTTTCAAAAAAGCGGGCGCTCACACTTGTTAGAGGGGAGGAGGTGGAGAGTGCGGTGGGGTGGTTGGAGGGGGTTGTGTTCGCTGTAAGTGGGGCGAGAGAGAGAGAGAGAGAGAGAGAGAGAGAGAGAGAGAAACACAACCTGGTCAGTCAAAGGTCGTGCGTGTGCGCAAGCCGCCTCACAGCAGCCGTCCTCCCTAAAATGGGTGGGTGAGGTGTGTGTACGGGGGAGAACTGTGGACAGGAGGCCGGGCCGAGGGCGGACATCAAAGCATTCACGGCTCGTTCACACCGTTCTATCGGGGGACTGTCTCGAGACAGCCCTTCCACACCACCCGAATCTCGAATCTCGACAACCTGGATGGATGAGACGACTAGATGGATTGCGGATCTACGCATCGCATCTACCGACACGCACACAAAAAGGATCGCTTCGCAGATGTCGAAAATTGGGGCTGGGTATTGGCATGCAGATTTCGTGTTTTGGCCTTGTTCCTAAGCCTGCCTCGCAACCTTGAAAGCTCATTTTCTTAGCCTGAGCCGGTGACGCTGGTTCGAGTGGCCAGGTGCCAGCTGTAACTTGCAAAGGATCGCAACAAAGTTGGAGCCCGCATCGGCTTCGTGTCGCTTCGTTTACGAGCTTACAAAATGTTACAAAAACAAGCTTGCTAGCTCGCTAGGCATCTAGCCCCATTTTTGAGCTTTAGTAGAAAAATTGAGGAATTGGCTTCGTCATAAAGTGCTGGCTTAGCTAGCTTTGTCATAAAATGCTAGCTTGAGCCGCTAGCTTCAATAATAAGTCTGCTGCGCAAGCCCGAGCCGTTATATTCATTCTCCACCTTGCGGTCAGCTTCATTTTTCACGGTTTCTCAATTATCGGGGCGTGGGGTTGACTTGCCATGGGCTTAAATTGGCTTACGCTGCGCCTAGAAATGGTCGTCAATGAAGCAAAGCTGGCCTAGCCTCGTGGTACGCTTAGAAGTTAAAAAAACGTAGTTTGTAGTGTCTCGGAACTTTGAATCAAATGCGAAAATCTGTGGCCTCTCAGAATGAAGCTCTGCTTGCTGTCCCTGATAATTACCGAATTTGGTGCATTAATGGGCGCAAAATCAAAAAAAAATAGTATATACCAATGGCATAATGCCATGCAACTTTCAAGGTGGGGACGAGCCAAATACAGCCTGCTGATTGCCACCGCGCTGTTTGAACATGCAAATCTCGCCCCTCCATTTTTTTTGGGGCGTGAGTCAGCGGTCACTGTGAAATTTCGATATTTTCAACGGCCCCTAACGAATAAAAAAAGTTTCATCATAAATTTTTGTCAATTCAAAATTTTGCCGAAAAGCCGAATTGTTGGTACTTGCTTTCACCAAAATTGTGGGGTTCCGGTCAAGGAAAGACGGTTTCGAAACGCTTCCGGTTTAACAACGTTATAATGAGGGATTACAACTTAAAAATGCCCCCTCCCCGATAATGCAAAAGTGAAACACCCGACGCTATGGAAACGAGCGTGGGCGCGTTGCGTGTCGCGGCGCCGAAAAATAGAAAATTCGATTGAAAACATGCGATAAAAGGCAAGAAATTCCCTGGATAAGACGAGACTTTTTACGTGCTTCGATTCACGCGGCCATTCATTGCAAAAAGGGTGGGAAAGAGGTGGAAAGTGGATAGGAGGGTGAGGGAATGATTGGGAAGGACAAGAAGACGTCGAGAATGCTGTGGGACCCGCGGGGGGGAGGAGGCGATAAAAGGAACTGTGTCAACACACGCACAAACAAACAAACATACAAGCAGACACACACATACATACAGAGACATACGAAGGGAGGAATCCGTGGGTGGGCCATTCAAACCTTTTTCGGGGAAAACAAGGCAATTACACAGTTATATTTAGTTACCTAAAATCGTTCTTTCGCATTTTCGGGGGACCAACTTTTTTCTTCTAAGGACGAATCTTTCAAACATAAAGAGGGCAAGCTTTTGTAACTGCTTGCTATATTTCAACGTATCGGCTTTACAAATTTTGATGAAAAAATACGGAAAAAAATATTTTTAAAGTTGGCTGCTACAATACTGCATAATACAAAAAATTGGCCGCTTTTTCTAAGTTTTTTAAAAAATTGTTTTAATAAAAAAGAGCTAAATTTGACTAAAAATCCAAGGAAAACATTTACTATCACGTTCCTAGGCATTTCTGGATACTAGGCATTAATTCTCTCCCCCTGAAAAACCCGCGGCCCGCCCCCGATAATGCGCAAGAACCCCCAAAAAAACTCCGATTCCTTAATATATAAATTGCAAAATTAATTCTGACAGCAAATGTGGGTTCTTCTCTGCTTTAAAAACTTTTCGAAACAAACATACCCAAAAAAATATAAAAATTGTAAGCATTCTGGACTTTTTGGTCAAAGATGTATGAAAAATGCCAGAAAAGGGTAAAGTTTTTGGAATTTTACAATTTTTTATATATTTTTATAACTTTCTAGCTGTAAAAACTACTAAACTAGTGTAAAGATAGTAGGATACATTATGGATTATCAGCAAGCAGGATAGCAAAAAATTCGTCCCCCCCCCGCTAACAGTGAAGTACCATCATTTTGAAAAAGTCCAGCCGAGAATGATGAGTTCACTTCAAATTATAACACGTTCAGGAAAACTGTTAGTAAGCAGTTAGCAAGAAGAAAGTCGCGCTTTTCTTCCGTGGCTTATCGAACACTTTATGCCTCCCCTCCTGTCGCATCCAATTCTGCGAATTTTTCTTATCACTCCCCCGCCCTGGCCATGCAGGAATTCGCCATTTTAATGACGAGGAATTTGGCGTGTTCGGGGATCGAACAGGACGCGATTTTGATTTTTCAGCAAGATCCACAGCAACCAAAGCGCTACAACAACCCAGAACTCGCGAACCAATCAAAATATAGATTTTAGTGCTGGGTCGTTAGCGGGGGAGCTTTAAAGGAGCTATGAATGAGTTTTTTGAAAACCGTAGAACAACTGAAAATTCAACAAACTTTCAGGTAGAAAGACAATAAAAAACTTGGAAAGAGGTTTTTGGTCAAAGTTTTGAGCGGAAGTCTTCTATTTTTGGTGAAAAATCTGATTTTTTGGTATTTTTTGAGAAATTTTGCTAGTACAAAACAGTTTAGAAGATGTAAGGAACAAGTAGATAACTTTGAAAACTTACAAATAAGGTTTGCAAAACCAGCAATAAATTGGCATCTAACGATAATTTACATCTTTGCAGGCCTTTCAAAATTCAGGTGGAGGTTTAGAAACAGCTACATCCATTCCGTCGACGGGCTCCTTCTACTCGTCCATCGATGAGACGTCGTCATCGGCGGTTGGTGGATGATGGTGGCTGGATGCGGATCATCTACTCTTTCATCTTCGCCATCTTCCTCATCGCCAATGTCAGCGCCGAGTCGTCAGTTTTTTTCTGCTTGTATAGGGATTGCAGAAGTGATATAAGTTGGTTCAAAAAAACTTACTAGGAACTTTACGCTCTTATTCGCAACATATTCCCTGTTAATGGTTGACCATTTCAGAGCTGTCAATCTACCGCTTCACACCTCCTTCCACCCCTTCATCAATCCATCAGCCCTCCCGCCTGACAATCGCCATCTTGTTCGCCGTGATGATGTGGCCAATGTAGACCCCATTTAGTCTATAATACAGAATTGTTTAGTGTATAAAAGGCCGTCTCTTCCTCTGCTACGCCTACGAACACTTGAACATCGAGATGCCAGGATGGCTGCAACCGGAATGTGCTCCTTGTAAGGCTGCGCTCTGCGGTTCTGGGGTTGGAACCGGTGGACCGCCTGCCAGCAGGCTGATGGTTTTTGGCGAGTGTCGTCCAAGATTTTGTGTAAGTGCACTTGGTGCAAATGAACCAATAGGTAAGACTCCAGATAACCCCCCCAGCCAGCTCGGGCCCTTATGTCCTATTAGTTCGCCGAGTATCTCAAAATCTTCGCCGTGGTCTAAAACCTAACGGAAAGTTGTTTGGTTCCCTCAAAAATCGCTAGAAATTTTTTTATAAGAATTATAAGTCTGGGTCGCCTGTGTTAATTTTTCCTGACCCAAAGTCGAAATTGGTATCTCGGCTCTAGGTTGTCATACACGGCTGGCAAAGGTACCAAAATGTAGCTCTTGACCTGGAGAATGCGAAAACATGTGATTTGGGTCGAAAAAATTACGAAAAATGACGAAAATCGAGGTCGAAAATTTTAAGCTTGGGCTTGTATAAAGTTTGGCGAAAAAATTTTGTAAAAATTTTCTAGCGATTTTCGGCGGAACCAAACAACTTTCCGTTAGGTTTTAAAAGGCCGTCCGCCAGTCACTCGAACTGTTCCCATTATGGCTTGGCACAGTTTTCTCGACCCTATTTTTATGACGCCATCTGAAAGAGCGTGTCTGAATTAGTAGAGTGGCATAGTTTTGAAAGTTTTAAAAGTTAATTTTGTGGTTTAAATGGGCGTTAAAGTTGCCGACCTCGAAAAACTATCTCGAAAACTTCTGAACCAAATTCGCTGAAAATTTGTGTCAATACCTAATTTGGCATGGGGATCATTTCTCTAATACATCGCAAAACCCAAAAATGACCGGAACATGGTTAAATTGCTTACTAAAAACAGTATTTCGACACTTTCGAATTTTGGGACACCTCAGCGCAACTGCAAAATAGCATAGAAAGATGCGCTAAAAAATTCTGCGTCGAATGATGTATTGATCATGTTGCGCCCAGGTGTCCCAATATTACTATAACGCGATTTGTGTGCGGAAAATGCAACAAAAACGACCCTAAAATACAAAATTGTTAGTTTTGAAAATACAAGACATGAATTTGCATGTAGTCGTCATGCTGAAGCCATTGCAAAAAAGAGCAAAAAGAAATTCGGCTTTTGAGAGGGGGCTGGGATTGAACTGGCGCCAGCTCTGGATTGGCACGCCGACGCTCTCCTCATTGCGCCACAGGGCTCCCAGGCACACGACCGAGTTCGATTCCACGACATCGAAATAAACCGAATTTTTTTGTCTTTTTGCAATGGTTCAGCATGACGACTACATGCAAATTCATGTCTTGTATTTTCAAACAATTTTGATTTTTGGGTCGTTTTTTGCATTTTCGCACACCGCATATGACACCTGGGCGCAACTGATCAATCATCATTCGACGCAGATTTAGCGCATCTTTTGCTAGGTTGCGCTGAGGTTCCAAATTCGAAAGTGTCGAACTGTTGAGCTTAACATGTTCCGGTCTTTTGGTTTTGCGATGATAGAATGATCCCATGCTAAATTAGTATTGACACAAATTTTCAGCGAATTTGGTTCAAATTTCGAGATAGTTTTCGAGGTCGCAACTTTAACGCCCATTTACCAAAAATTAACTTTAAAACTTTCAAAACTATGCCACTCTACATTCAGACACGCTCTCAGATGGCATCATAAAATAGGGTCGAAACTG
This sequence comes from Mesorhabditis sp. LJ9110, assembly GCA_038088335.1. Taxonomy (NCBI): domain Eukaryota; kingdom Metazoa; phylum Nematoda; class Chromadorea; order Rhabditida; family Rhabditidae; genus Mesorhabditis; species Mesorhabditis sp. LJ9110. The sequence continues at coordinate 21,172 of JBBGBA010000177.1, read as the reverse complement.
TGCCAAGCCTTGTTCGGGTGTCTCACAGACCGCCTTTTAAACCACGGCGAATATTTTGAGATACTCCACGCATTAATAGGACATATGGGGGCCGAGCTGCCTGGGGTTATCTGGAGTTTAGCCGGTATATGTCGGCTACGCGGGGGAATTTTACGCGGGGGACGGACTGTTGGGGCCGAGCTAACTATTTTTTTACGTTTCTTTTTGCTACAAACAAAACTTTTAGTATATTTTTTGACGCTCTGTCAAATGGCACTAAAGAAATTTTGTAAAAATGTCGAAAATGTCGAAAATTTGATTTCCTTCTATATCCTCCATGAAAACAACGTTTATACTTGTTTTTGTTATAACTATTTTATATTATATTATTTTGAGCTAAAATTAAAACTCTGAGTATATTTTTGGATGCTCTATCGAATGGCATCTTTAAAATGTCGAAAAAATACCGCTAATATCGAAAAACAGCCGCTCAAACCGATTTCAAAGTTTATTTTTGTATCTGCCATAACTTTTTTATATTACACTAATTTTAGCTAAAACAAAAACTCTTAGTATATTTTTCCATGCTCTATCGAATGCCGTTGCGAAAATTCCGAGAAAATAACGAAAACATCCAAAAAGGCCTGCCTGTCCCGTCCCCCCCGCGTAAAATTTCCCCCGCGTAGCCGACATATACCGTTTAGCCAACCAATATTTTATAGACGGACGACGAAGCAGCATCTGGTGGATCCGACTGCATTATGCCGGTGACGATCAACGAGGGAAAAGGTCTGTTTCTTCTGCGGAATATTTGGTTTTTTTAGAGAAAGTGCTGTTCCCTTTCAACTTGTGCACTCGTGAAATGGTGGCAGCCGGCGAATGCGAAGGGAAATCATGGTGGGGAGCTAGCTGAATAATGATGACAGCCAATTCAGGAGCAAGAAGCCATACAGCATCGGTGGAAGCCCACTCACAAACCAGTACTTCGTACAATGTGATGCCGGCTTCACCGTTCCAAGGTTTGTTCTTTTGGCTGGGGTGCATATCAATTAGTAAACCGCCTTTTTAGTCTCATACATTGTAGGAAAGGCTCTTATATTGTTTTATTTATTAACCCGTACCGGCACGCTAACGTACCACTTCACGTTCCCTGAGCAAATAAATGCCGGCCTGGGTGCTTCCTGGTTATCGGGGGTCGGTTATTTTAGCGGGGGTCGGTTGGCATCTTCTTTTCGTTTAGCCTATACCTGCCTAGTGATAAATTGTAGTTTATTTTAATACTGTTTTTAGTAGCTTCCGATAATCAAAAATTATAAAAATATTTATCCTATAGTCACGAAATCTAGGGTTATAGCGCGGTTTAGCCATTTTCATATACGTTAGACCGAAAAAGAAATTTTTTTTCAACATGTTTTATGACTTTTTGAGCCGAATCTGAAGACCATTTCAAACGGCGCACAAGTCTATAAAAACGGCCAGTTTTTAAGTAGCCGAGCCGCACGATATTATAGAAAAAAGTTCGCAACCGACCCCCGCTAAAATAACCGACCCCCGATAACCAGGAAGCACCCCGGCCTGTCTACCGGCAACTAAATACCGGAAATTACGTAAATATGGCTAAATGCCTTTGAAATTGCTTTATCGCTTGCGCCGGATCGACCCATTAACGAGCCAAATACTGGATCCCAAACTTTATTTATAGGGTTGTAACGGAAGCAATCGCGGAACATGGTTCAAAAGACGACAAGCCAGTCGCTACATGTATCCCGAGTCTCCAAATGGCCGCCGGATACGCCAGTAATGATGACCAATCCCCGTTCAACGATTACAAGTACGATGTTGCCGATCCTCTGAACCTCACGGTAATCGGTGTCTTCGGCCGATTAAATATGATATTTAGTACTGCGAGAAAGGCGGGCGACCTCAGGGTGGAGCCTGTGAACCACTACCAATCTGCAAAGAAGATGGCGAAACACCGTTAGAAATTACGCGATACCAATCGGCCGTTGTCTTTTAAGGGTTTCTATACTCACCACGGATGATGTTCTCCGGCCGCCCGGTTGCGACAAGGCATGCGAATACCAACACGGCGCTAGCTACGATGATTGTGTTTTTCTGGACATCTCGGATCCGGATGGCTCAATTCCCTTCTTCACAGCCCGTCGAGCTCTGGTAGGCTTTTTTGGAAGATTCCGAAGATGTTATCTCTTTTCAGTCTGGTCCGTATGCCGTCTTCATGGATCTGGAAGAGAATCTGAAGGTCGATGTGGCAACGGAGAAGCCGGCTTCTGATGATTCGAATAGTCCATCACCCGATTCCACCAAGAAGGGAACGAAAGAAGCACTTTCTTCTTTCCATTTCCACGAGGTTCTTATGCTTGTTGGTTCGTAAAATCCTTTTCAGATAGTGCTGCCCGAATTGCAAGATGGAGGAAACAGCCGAACTCGTCGCCAAGCTGACGGCCCGAAGAAGATTCGATATCCTCGATGCATCGACGTGGATGGATTGGCGGTAGATGCTCGATTTATCACAATTAGACAGTTGTTGTATTTAGAAGGAAGATTTGGCACGAGTCGAGGCGGATGTGATGCTGAATTGCGACAAGAACATCTTTGTCCTGTTTCGCAACGGCGAGAAAAGTGGACTATCCATCAAGCCGCCGGTGTGCCAAGGGAGCAATGACACTGTAAGGGAACTCTTTCTAATGATTGATTCTATTTTGAATAGAATACAGTGAAAGGGATGAAATGGCTGTTTCTAGAGAATCTGCACGAATCGATATGGAAGCACAACGGCGTCATCTCCAACCGTGGCCACGACAAGTCCTGATCTATTGTCGAGCGGGATCATCATTATCGGCATTGTGGCTGGTGAGTTATGATCTTTTTGTATCAATATAATCTTCCTTCTTTCTTTCAGGTGCCGCTGTCATCTTGTTGCTACTGATCATCGGCATCGGGATTCGTTGTGCAATGAGAAAGTAACCGATATCCTGTTTATCGTTTCTTTCATCTTCTTTTTAGAAAGAAACCGGTGGCGGAGGATGTGGAAAAGGCCGAATCCGTGTCAGAACCCAGTCCGAAAGTGTCCGAGCGATCCCCTGTCGTTCCCCAGACGCCCCTGATCGTCCACCCACCCGCTCCAAAGACACCTCCAACGAGACTGGCTGGCGGCCAGTACAAGCTTCTAACGGTCAACATCACTGGAGGGCATAAGCTGCCTTTGGACGGAAAGGTACAACGACCCTAGTGATCTGCTCCAAATGATTTTTTTTAGCCGGCAGCAAACGAGCGTCCAGCCGATCGAGCGGTTGATGAACGAGCCGGCGTCTATGATTTGGTGGACGAGGGACTTGCGCTGAGAATCAACCGCGCCGATTTGGTTAGTGCCGTTTTCGGATCGCGGGAAATACGTGACCCACAAAGAGGGTAGTTCTTAACGAAGTAAGAAAATGGAAGTCAGGTTTTTTTTGCCGCAAAAAGGAATCTCGAAATTCAAACGATAGATTAAAGTTTCCAGAAAATGAAATATCCGGTAAGAGTCGAGTTTACCCCCCCCCTCCCAGCCGAAACCTTTCCGCCATATGTTCTATCAATGCGCCGGGTATCTCAAAATGTTCGCCGTGTCCGAATTACTATAGCCAATTTGTTTTCGTACAACAAAAATTGTTAGAATTTTTTTACAAGATTTTGAAAGTTGAAAAGATTAGGACGCTATGCTTCGATGTATCAGGAGCCTAAAACTCAAAAATTCTCGTGGCAACAAAAAGAGCTAAATTCCTTTCAAGCTCTTAAAAATGCCACAGAATGCGGGAACAACAAAAAGTTGCTGGCTATTTAAAACCTTAATAAACTCGGTACCATCCCAGATGACAGGTCAGGTCCACATATTAATTTCAAGAAAGTGCAGATAGATCATAATACAGAGTTATTTGCAAGCCGAAACCGCTAGAAACTAGATCTGTCCATTTTAATAAGGTGCCAGCAACTTTTGGTTGATCCACATTCTGGCATTTTTAAGAGCTTGAAAGGAATTTAGCTCTTTTGTTGCCACGAGAATTCTCTCTTTTGCGAAAACCAAAAGCCCTTTTTTAAAAGACTCTTTTAGCCTTAGAGAATTTAGCCCTTTTTGCCTCAATCTTATTGTTAAGTTCGTAAAATAAGCCAAGGAATACTTATTCAGACGAACCCTTGTACGCAAAACTTCAAAAAAAATTTGCCTGCGGCGCTTTGTGACGGCACTATAAACCATAAGGATGCACGGGGGCCAATCGGCAAAAACCATGCTTCGGGTGGGGTCCGAACTCGGGAGCCAAGTCTTCCCAGTACAGCGTGCTAACCACTAGGCCAACCGGGAGACTGGAGGCCTGTCTTGGGAAATCTAGACCCGCCCGCCCTGACTCGGGACTGGGGCCGCCAAAGGGGAGGGTGGCGCCCCGTATGGCGAAGGTTTAAAGTTATAATATCTCAGAGAAGAAGCATTCTTTCGATGCAATTTCTTCTTTACTTGTTCCGACATGGTCTAATGCATATTTGAGCAAAATTTCAGCCAAACGGACATCACTAACCCTTGTTTTGGCCGCAATTTAGCTTTAAACTTAAAAATTAAATATAAATTTTTTAAAAAGCTATTTTGAAAAAACGCTTCTTCCTCACCTTCATTTACATCAAGTCAATATATGTGGAAAATTTCAGCCCAAACGGACCATGGGAAGGCACTTTTGACGACTACAAAGGTTTTGCGTACATACACACATACAAACGCAGACCCCCTCGAAACGCAATTTAAATCGGCTGTTAAAATTCGAAATTTAACTTTTTCAAATTTTAAAAGCTTATAGTATGCAAAAAGTGTCGCCGGTTCCGATGGTGTATTCAGTTTGGCGATCCGATGCTTGGTTCTTTTTTAAATCCGGAAAAGGACCCCAAAAGAGTCGTATGGGGGGGTACCTCAAACCAAAAGGGGTTAGCGGGCTACGCCCGCTAACCCCGATATTTTTATTTTCCGCTATTTTTATTTTTTTCGACTCAAATGCATTGTAGGCTGATTTTCCAGAGCAAGAGCTACATTTTGGTACCATTGACAGCTCTGTAGGACAAAAGATAGCCGAGATACGAAAACTCACTTTTGACCAGCAAAAGTTAACTAAAGAAAACCCAGACTTATGTAAGAAAACATCTTGTCTATAGTAATTCGACCACGGCAAACATTTTGACATACTCGGCGAATTAATAGGACGCATGGCTGGAAAGTTACGGCTGGAGGGGGGGGGGAAACTAGACCTTAGCCAAATATCCAAACAACTTAATTCGAAAAGTGGCGATTTTTTTAAAGCTTTCTATGACTTTTCTAGACTTTATGAGACGTTGCAGAGGCCGTTAACATCCGAGGACGCCCCACCCGCCGTGAAGGAAAAGCCAACCGACAGAAAGGGATCCACAACTTTAATCAAAGTTTGTTGCCTAGCTTTCATTAATTTCCGATTTCCGAAAAAGCTTTCAGGCATTTCTAGAACGCAGCAGTGATCGGTTCTTTCGCATTATTTGGGGGGGCAAACTTTTCTGCATAAGTCTAGAAATGCCTAGTAACTTAATAGAAAGTGGTTTAATAGTGTTTTTAGTGATAATAACTAGATTCCAACTAGAAAAACTATCAATAATAAATTTTAACGTCGAAATTTTGCTCAAAAATCGACGATTTTTGATCGAAAAACCGATATTTTTGACATCTGTTCTAAAAATCAAAGCTGGTTTTTAGGGTATAGAGCCTCGGTTCTTTTTCACGACGGTCGACTACAATCCTGCGACGGCCAAGAATCCGAGGGTCGTGGCGCTCGAGATCACGAAAAAGTTCGGCGGCGAGGGCTGGCTATCCGAAGGCGACAAACTCGTACGAATTAGGTGAACCATCTTTAGTCAATCTTTGCAGCCGTCCTACGCCCCACACCCAGATGATCTTCGCAGTTTATGCGTCAATCTGACGCCGATTGTGACCGCTGAACGAGGTGTGGCGCGTCCAAAGGGAAAGACCCTTGTCGTTGGCGACATCCATGGCAATGTCGGTATTTTGCCGGTTACCGGCTATTTTTAGGGCAACTATTGGGATGCCTGATATTCAAAGTTTGCTCTTCAGTTCAACGAGCTCTGGCGTATCATCCACGCGTGGCGTTCGGATGTTACTGGTGGAGGGCCCGATCAAAGGTAGTTTTTTTATCCTATTTTAAGGCATAATAAATATAATCAAAGAGATCAAGGCGTTGTAGGCCAATACTGCACCCCCGGGGTGTCGTCAAATTAAGATTTATAGTTTTTGGACGCCCGCGAGGCGGGTCTTTGTAGGTTTATTAGCCGATATTTCAGTATCGTATTCCTCGGCAACATCATCAGTGGTGCCCCTCGGGCGCTTGAATGCTTCACGATGATTCTGGCATACAAGGTGCTCTTCCCCGATCAGGTGACAGTACCCATAGAGCGCATATAGTCTATCTCCTTCAGGTGTTCCTGATTCGTGGAAACCACGAAGACCTGGATTACATCCGACCCTTTGGAGAACGTGTGGCGAATCGCTACTACGCACGGGAAGTGTTCGATATGCTGCACCATTTCTTCAAAATTCTGCCGTCGGCGGGTCTGATTGACGAGCGGATTCTCTGTATGCACGGCTTGATGTGTAAGTGTTTTTTCGCCAGGGATTTGCTTGGCGCCGTCGACGAAACGCGCCCCCAATGAAAACGATTCTTTCTTTTCGATTTTCGAATTTGCCGGCAATTATCTTACAATACTAATATTTTTTTGCGAAATCGAAGCCGAAGTGTGACAAAGTGAAGCCTGCGGAAAATGTACCAAAAAAACTTGAGCTCCGCCGCTACGTTTATTTTCGATCTAACTTGCTTTCAGCACTTGACCTGACGCCGGAACTTCTGCGCGAGGGGTGGGAAGTGTCAGAGAAGCAGACTCCCTACGATGATATGACCAAGCACCTTCGATGGAATGAACCGGCAAAAGATGTCGACGGGTGGGCATAGTTTTTCCTTGCGTTGCCTCAAAAAGACTTGCAGTTACGCACCCAACCCGTATCGCGATTTCGGACAGCAATGCGGCGTTAAAGCGATCGAAGAGGCTATGGAGAGCTTCAACGTTCAATTCATCATCAGAGGCCAACAGGTATTTTTCAGGGTGTTCAAATCTGTACGAATCCGTCCTCGTTGACGATGGTTTTTTTAGATGATGCCGAATGGAGTGCAATCTTTTGACAGGCTCCGGCTGGTCACCGTCTTCTCATCGTCCTTCTACGACGGAAATGTAGGAAATCGCCGCGAAACATATGCTGCGGATTCTTCTAGAAGAATCTGGGTGCTATCCTGTACGTCGACCCCGAGAAGAATGCCATCAAACCAATCTTCATCCTTAACATCAATGACGACATCTCGAGTACGTTCAAGAGAGAAGCGTCAAAAAATGAAACAGCAGTGATCGACAACGAGGTGTTAAAAACCTCTTCGCCGCTTTTGAACCGCTGCCTAGTCTGAAATCTGAAATTGGGGCTCGAGTCTGGCGGGCGTTTTTCAAATTTTTACGTGCCGGTCTTCAAAAAGCATGAAGCCTTTGCATGTCAAGAGCTTGCGATAGATACCAACCCGTAAAATCGGACACTCATCAAGACCGTATAATAGTGAGCACCCTTTTAGCGCAGGAGGAATTAAACCGAAAGCTTGATGCAGGATGGGCGATCGATGGCTATGCAGTCCCGCCGGCGGTAAGCGACCTTTTCTACCCGAAAACATGGCTTGAAAGGCAAAAAATTCTTGAAATTAGCCATCGTGCCATAGCTGGTTCTGTTGACCCCGAAAGTACGGGTGTCGACCGGTGTCTTTATTTGGCAACCACTCATCTACCGTCATTTTTTCAGAAAAAGGACGCGAATGACAAGAAAAGCAGCTGATTCCCAGATGATCGACTTCCACAGCCGTCAACGATAATATTACCGAACAAACCTTTGACTTACTCGCTTTTGTGTGATCCCCGATATTCCCCCGAATAGTGTCCCTTTCGCTGTGATTACTGATTCTTCTACGGATATTCCTTGGTGGGAATAAATGTTTGGCACGAACACCGCGACATGCTCTTGAACGCTTCCAAATTTTGCGTAATTTCGGTCGAACCATTGATATTCCGGATGCTTAATCGAATTTTTCAAAGTTTTACGTTTGGGGTCGTAAAAGTTTAGAACCACCTTTGCAAAACTGATTACCATTACAAAAATTTGAATTGGCAGGGCTTTTCCGTCCCGGTTTGGTGAAATTTCACTCACCATTCCCACGACAAGTTACAGCCTCTTCTACTCGACCATCTATGAGACGTCGTCATCGGTGGTTGATGGATGATGATGGCTGGATGCGGATCATCTACTCGTTCATCCTCGCCCTCTTCTTCACCGTCAATGTCAACGCCGAGTCGTGAGTTTCGTTGATTTTCTAGGGAAATAGATCATGGTTTCCTTGCACGCCCAAACCACCCTAACTTGCTGGCTTTGGTATCAGCGCACGGTAAAATTCTGCTCTACAATAATTTATACTGAGTTTTTAATATTAAATCGGTTTGAAACGTTATCAGAGGTTACACTTTTTAGCATCTCCTCTCCTCTCTCTTCCCTCCAGGCAAATTGGCACTTTTGCCCGTGCTATTAGGATTAAACAAGAAGAAAAATGCTTATTAGGAATTTAGCGCTGTTCTACCTTCCTTTTAATAGTTCGCCATTCCAGAGATATCAATCTACCGCGTCAGTCCACTCGCCATTCCTTCCTCCCATCAGCCCTATTCGATGGCAGCCACCACCGGATTCGACGTGAAACTGTATCCAAATCTTTTTTTTGCACAGATAAAACATTCTTATTTAGTGCAAACAGCGCCCTTTCCTCTGCTATACCTACGAACATCTGGCTGATGCGGGAATCGAGATGCCCGCATGGTTGAAGACGGAATGTCCAGATTGTACGCCTCCGACATGCGCAGCCGGCGGCACAACCGTCCGCGGGCCCGGCGGCAAGCTGATGGTCTTCATGGGCTGTCCGAAATTTTGTGTAAGTATTGGCCCACGTATCAAACATTGTCTGGCAGGGAAAAGAGGATGAACAAGTATCCGGCGCGCCTGATTGCATTCTACCAGCGACGATCAACGCTGGGAAAGGTCTGGCTTTTCATTACCCCCGGTACCCTTTTTTAGATCAAGTACTCTTCCCCTTCAACCTGTGTACACGGGAAATGCTAGCAGCCGGGAAATGTCAAGGAAAAGCTTGGTAGAAGCACATTTCTTCAATCAATTGACATTGCGGCTTTAGGAGCACAAAGAGTTATGATATGGACACAGCGCGCTTTACCCACCAATACCTGGTACAATGTGACGCCGGCTTCACTATTCCAACGTGAGTGGTTGTCCTTTTTGAGTCAAAGACTGAAGCTTAGCCCCCGAGCAGAAGAAAAGCGGAAAGTCTCGCTCACGGAGATATTTTAGCTTTCTATTGAACGATATTACGCTGTCAGCACTGAAAAATGTCGAAAATTCCCAAAATTTCCGACAATCCGACAATTTCCAGGGTTCTGATCGAAGCAATCGCGAAACATGGCCAGGCACCTGATCCTCCAGCAGCCACTTGCGTTCCAAGTCTCCAACTAGCCGCCGGATATGCCAATAATGATGAATCGCCATTCACTCAATACAAATATGATGTTGCCGATCCTCTGAAAGTTACGGTAATCCGATCATTTTTGCGCATAAAGCGTAGCATTTAGTATTGCGAGAAGGGCGGGAGACTTCCAGATCAGACTTGCGAACCACTACCAATCTGCAAAGAAGACGGCACAACATGGTAGATGAAGAATAAATATTGAATTGATGTTTTTATAGGCGCTCACACTTTACCACGGACATGGTACTTCATCCAACAGACTGCGAGAAGCCATGCGAATACCAACACGGCGCTGCCTATGAGAATTGTGTCTTCCTGGATATCTCGGATCCGGATGGCTCGATTCCCGTCTTCACAGCCCGTCGAGCTCTCGTAGGCTTTTTTGGATGATTGCGAAGATGTGATTTCTTTTCAGTCTGGGCCGTATGCCGCCTTCATGGATCTGGAAGAGAATCTGAAGGCCGATGTGACAACGGAGAAGCCGGCTTCTGATGATTCGTACATTCCATCAGCTGATTCCACTACAAACGGAACGAAAGAAGCTCTTTCTCCTCTCCATTTCCACGAGGTTCTGATGCTTGTTTTTTCTATAATTCCTTTTTCAGATTGTATTGGCCGATCTGAAAGAAGCAGGAAACAGCCGGACTCGTCGCCAATCTGACAGCCCGAAGAAAATTCGATATCCTCGATGCATCGACGTGGATGGATTGGCGGTAGATGCTCAATTTATCGCAATTAGACAGTTGTTGTATTTAGAAGGAAGATTTGGCACGAGTCGAGGCGGATGTGATGTTGAATTGCGACAAGAACATCTTTGTCCTGTTCCGCAACGGCGACAAAAGCGGACTATCCATCAAGCCGCCGATCTGCCAAGGGGCCAATGACACTGTAAGGGATATTTTTCTAATGATTGATTCTATTTGGAATAGAACACAATGAAAAGAAATAAATTGACTCTTTCTAGAGAATCTGCACGAATCGATATGAAAGCACAACGGCGCCACCTCCAACCGAGACCACGACAAGTCCTGATCTATTGTCGAGCGGGATCATCATTATCGGCATTGTGGCTGGTGAGTTATGATCTTTTTGTATCAATATAGACTTCCTTCTTTCTTTCAGGTGCCGCTGTCATCTTGTTACTACTGATCATCGGCATTGGAATTCGATGTGCAAAGAGAAAGTAGCCTATATCTTGCCAATCACATCTTTTGCCATTTTAGAAAGAAACCGGTGGAGGAAGATGTGGAAAAGGCCGAATCCGACTCAGAACCCAGTCCGAAAGTGGCCGAACGATCCCCTGTCATTCCCCGGCCGATATCAACAGAGCCTCCATCCGGACTGGCTGCCGGCCTCTACAAACTTGTAACATCCACAATTTCCGGAGGACACAAGAAACATTTCGAAAGGATGGTAAGCCGATGATTTTGTAATGAAAAGAAATGCCATCGTTGTTTTAGACAAACACAGCGCAAGGCCCGGCGGAGCGCATTCCCGGCTCCTTCGAATTGGTGGCTGAGGGGTTTGCTCTGCGAATCGACCGTGCCGACTTGGTTAGATTGATGTTCTAATGTTTCACACGATTCGATGCTTTTCAGAATCCGTTGAAGGACGAGAAAATGCCACCACCAACGACGGTGCGTAATCTCTCTTTTCTTACGGACACCAGTTTCGCAAAACTCGGTGCGCAGACCCGGCCAACCGCCCCCCCCCCCCCCCCCGACTAGATGAAGGCTATCATTTAGAGTTTCTTTCGAATATTTTGGGTTGGCTTGGTATTAGCGGTTAGGCCATCTCTTTTGTTGAGGAAATATTTTTTTGAAAAACCGTTTTCAGGATCCGGTGGCTGAAGATAAACTTCCAGTAGACCGGAACGACAAGTTGGTAAGAGTATCGAAGTTCTCCTACAAAGAACAAGATAACGGCCGCAAAGCGGCCTTGCAACCCCGGTTGCCCATTAATGAAATTTCGCGATTCCAGGCACGACTCGAGCCGGTCTACTTCATGACGGCTGCAACGCCCGATGCCAAAGCCGTGGCACGGAATATCGTTGAAACGTTGGGCAGTGAAGCCTGGCTCTCGGAAGACAATAAAATGGTCAGTGCTGAAGATAATGGTATAAATATCAGGTTTTGGGTAGGTGATAGTATCAGCCCATTTTCTGGATAGTTTTGTGGAATTAAGGTTTTGAATTGTTGCAGCCGGTCTACACTCCTAGCCCGGATGCGCTACGCAGCCTCTGTGACCGCCTGCGCGCAATTCTGTTGGAAGAGCGCGCCGTAGTGAGGCCAAAAGGGAAAACGATTGTCGTTGGGGACATCCATGGAAACGTGGGAATATTTTTGGTGGGACTTCTTAGAAAAGCAACTTTTCAGTTCAACGATCTCTGGCGAATCATCCACGCATGGCTATCGGATGTTGCTGGTGGAGGGCCGGGTCAAAAGTAATTTTTTTTCGTTTCCTACCGATTTTTTTAGCCTGCTCTTCCTCGGTGACATTGTTGATCGCGGTCCCCGTCAAATTGAATGCTTGACGTTGATCATGGCCTACAAAGTGCTCCTCCCTAAACAGGTAACACAGCATTTACGCAACCGATCGCCCGATGTTTTGCTACTCGCCTTTCGCCGCTTTAGGTGTTTCTCCTCCGCGGCAATCACGAAGAGAAGAATATATGCAGCCTCTTCCGATACAGTCTGGCCGAGCGCGGATACTCGGAGGCTGTGGCAAAGCTGTTCTACAGTCTCTACGACGTCATACCGTCAGTGGCCCTGATCGACGAGCGATTGATCTGCATGCACGGATTGACGAGTCGGTTTTCCCGGTGAACGTTCATTTCGCCGATTTTTTCGGGAGAGCTTGAACGGTTGTTTCGCATTTCCGGGGGGATGGTACCGAAATTGTTTGTACAAGTCTAGAAATGTCTTGTAAGTTAATAGACAGTGTTGTTAATGTTTTTAAGTAAAATCTAATTATATTTAAATTAGGAAAACTATCTAAAAAATTGAAAAAGTGACCCCCCCCCCCCGAAATGGGCAAGAACCTGATTTAAAACACAATTTTCCAGCGGGCGACCTGACGCCAGAACTTCTTCGGAAGGGATGGGATCCTCGTGAAGAAACGTTGTTCGACATGAGCCGGCATCTCCGATGGAACGACCCCGCAAAAGATGTCAAACTGTAAGCGGAACTAATTTTGGAACCGACCGCTTAGCGCATTTTCGACTCTGTTTTGCCAAAACCAGTCTCGTTATAAGTATACAGCAGCCATTCAGTTACGCTCCCAACACCTCGCGCAACTACGGACATCTCTGCGGCCCGAAGGCAATCCAGAAGGACATGGCCAGGCTCGGCCTCGAGTTCATCCTCCGTGGCCATCAGGTTGGATTATGTTTATTTGGATGTTGAATCCCTATAAAAAGCATTGTAATTTTGAAAAAATTGGATGGAACCGTACACTATAGTCGATGTCGAACGGCGTGAAGAGGTTTGAAAACCTGCCTGTGGCTACCGTCTTCTCATCGTCCTTCTATGACCCAAACGTACGTATTTTACCTTCCACTTTTCGTATTTTTCGCGCATTAGTGCAGCATTAACAGGTCCGTTGTGTTCACTTCACTGCACTTTTCTTTTTCAGCCAGAAGTAGGCGAGAAGCTGCCAACACCACGTGTATTGGTATGTTGACAAATGGTTCTTTCGTATTATAGGGGGGACTAATCGGATGAAAAACCAACTCTTTTCTTATGATCTAGTTTGCGCATATAGATCGTGGAAGTGTTTTTAAATCGTTTTTGTAAGTAAGATTTTGTTGGCGAGAGAGTCTTTTCAGGACAATCTGGCCGCGATCCTGTACGTCGACCCGGCAAAGAACGTCATCAAGCCGATCTTCATCATTAACATCAACGACAACATCTCGAGTACGTTCACGGAAACAGCCCACGAAATTTATAAAAAAATCCGCCCAACTATTCATCCCGTTTCAGCGCAGGAGGAATTAAACCGAAAGCTTGAAGCCGGATGGAAAAAGGATGATTATGGGCCGTGCAATCCGGTGAGTTTTTTAAAAATGTTTTGTTTGTAATACTTCAATATTGTTGCTTTTCAGAACGACATCACGGTTGACTTGCGAAGCGCCAAATCGAGCTCCTCTGCCCAAATGAGCTCCTCCGACACGAAGAGCCCGAAATGAGCCTCTCTTCACGACCACAGATGCACGAGACGAAACTGACTGATCTCGAAAAAAACTCGCTCGCAATCCCGATATCTATCACAAATATCTGTATCAATATCTGATGTTCATCCGCTACTAATTCTATCGCTCAATGTCCTTTCTTTTTGAGTGTGATTATCGTGTACAGGAATAAAATTCGATCAAAGAAAACCGACGAACTTGCAACGCACTGGTACAAAAGGTGGATCAAAAAACCTACGTCTACCGACCGACAAATGCTGACTTTTACAATTTAGATGTCCATTCAGGCTCAGCCGATGAAGATTGGGCGAAACTTGCTAACCGATTTTCCAAAGTTTTAGATTTTGTGAAGTTTTAGATTTTACCGGGGTTTGCGAATTTCTGAATTCTTTTGAGGTATAAAGATTTTGCAAAAAAAAAGTCAATTTCTGAATTTTTACTTTTTTTTGGCACGCAGTTCATAGCTTTTAGACGAATTAAAAACGCACTCCGTGGATCGAGCAAAAGCTGATTAAATTGCGTTTTGATGAAAAAAGCGTTTAACTTTTGCACCATAAAAAAGCCAAAAATCGATCAGGAAATCCTGGGATTCACAAAATCTGCTAGAACATACCTGCTCTGTCGAGGAAACTTACTAAGGAGAAAATCTTTGAAGGCTTATAACTTTTTATTAGGTTCTAACTTAAAAAAATTGATTTCCAAAGTCGTAGAACAGAATGCGCTGATTTGAACGTGGTTAGCTAAAAAGAAAGCTGCAATTCAAAAACTATTTACACGAAAGCTTTGAAGTTTCCATTTTAGATTAGAGTTTGGCTCTAGACGGCGTGTATTGGAGCGTCGCGTAGTTTCATTTTCACCGCGGATGAAAGAATGGCTTGAGTTGCCGTACAAAGGTACCCCGGGCGCGTAGTTTCAACGTTAACGCCCAGGGCCTTTCGCGTGCCGTTCGGGTGATATGACGAAAATTCAGGGGATTATCGATAGTATGGCTTAAGCCCCTCGCCCACCGCTTTGACAATCGACGGCGCTGATAGCAAAATGGCCACTCGCCGACTCGGAGCACCAATGCCGCCAATTTCCTACGTTTTCTGCGCATTACTCGCGCTGCAAGCTGTGTACGGATGGCCCGAACAGGACAAGGTAAGGTCTGGAAATCCAATAAAGCTTTTAAATTAAGAAAAAACCCTGTTAAAAAGCTAAAAACGCTTAAAATGACCTTTAGATCGGCAGCCTGCCGCTCGTCAACTTCACCGTGAATTTCCAGCAGTATTCGGGCTACCTGCAGGCATCTGACACCCACAAGTTCCACTATTGGTACGCTGCACCCTTTGGTGCTTCTGGGGAAAACAACGCGTACCTGGGGGTACCTGATTTTTCTAAAATAGAAAGTGTTCTAAACCGTTTTTACTATTCCTAAACCTAAGATTTTACGAATTTTAGGAAAAAACCGTTTTTTCGCGAAAAATTTTGAGTTAAAATTTTTTTTAAGCTTTTTAGATAGGTTTTAAACTTCAAATATAGTAGAATTTTACTAAAAATATTATTAAAATACCCTTTTCTTACGTTTTTATGCATTTTTGGATGTATACAACGGAAGTTTTTTTTATGGGCTTTTGGCGCTAAAAACTACACCGCGTTTACAGGTTCACGTTTTCACAGCACGACTACACGAAAGACCCGGTGCTGCTGTGGCTCAACGGGGGCCCCGGATGTTCCTCGCTCGAAGGCCTACTCGAAGAACTTGGACCTTTTAGGGTTCGATTATTGATTTAAAAGCAATATAATTCGTTTTTCAAAATTAAATAAATAAAAACCATTTTTTTGAAATTCCCAAAATCCGCTCATTACTTAGCAACATTTCTCGTCTAGATCGGCAACAATGGAAACGTCGTCTACGCAAACCCGTACAGCTGGAATAAGGCTTGTTTGGAGATTATTATAATTTTAAGTTTTTAAAGTTTGCCTCGGTACTTTTCGTGGAATCGCCGGCCGGCGTCGGCTTCTCCTATACAACGGACGATGATTTGGCCACCGATGACGATGAAGTCGCCAAGGATAATTATAATG
This sequence comes from Mesorhabditis sp. LJ9110, assembly GCA_038088335.1. Taxonomy (NCBI): domain Eukaryota; kingdom Metazoa; phylum Nematoda; class Chromadorea; order Rhabditida; family Rhabditidae; genus Mesorhabditis; species Mesorhabditis sp. LJ9110. The sequence goes on along the minus strand of JBBGBA010000177.1, from coordinate 5,251 downwards.
CCTTGGTAGGGAAATTTCGATAATATTTGCAAGTTTTTAATGTTCTTTCGCATTATCGGGAGGGGGGGATAAGTCCAGAAATGTATAACGATTCAATAGGGAGTGTTTTGATATTGTGTTTAGCGCAATTTAACTATGTTTAAATGGAATAATCATCAGAACACTTCGAAATTTTTTTGGTTAGAATTTTGGGTGTGGTGTTTCTTTCATTTTTGAATCAAAATTTGTAACCTTTTTACGTCTAGAAATGGTGAAAACGGTGTAGCAATACTGCCTCGATTTCAATTCGAAAAATTGGGCCTTTTAAAAAGTTAGCCACCCCCGTTAATGCAAAAGAACGGTTTTGAAAATTTGGAAAAGGTGGAAAAAGAAAAAGATATTTTTACCCGGCGGGCTGTGAGGGTGCTACCTAGGATTGGCCGCGCCCAAGACCCCCTTTCCCTTCCTCCCCCCAGTGCTTCTGTGGCGCAATCGGCAGCGCGTTCGGCTGTTAACCGAAAGGTCGGTGGTTCGAACCCACCCAGGAGCGTACCTTTTTGCTTTTTCCGAAAAAGATGCTGCATGGTTGTAGATTATGACCCGATGATTCGCTTCCATTTCAGATCGACTTTTTCAACAAGTTCCCCGACTTCCGCGGACGAGACTTTTACATCAGCGGTATGGGGTTTATAGCAATTTTTAAAAATAATAAAATTAGGCGAGTCGTACGCCGGCGTGTATTTGCCGATGCTGGGCGCAAAGATCGTCAACGACACGGTCAATTTTCCCAATTTCAAGGTAACCGAAGTAGATTTTTTTGTGAAAATTGATTCAGGGAATGGCCATTGGCAATGGAGCCTTGAATTGGCCGAATAACTACGATACAATGGTTCCGTTGTACTACTATCACGCGCTGGTTCGGCAGGAGTTGGTTTTTAGTATTTTTAGTTTTATTGGGTCTTTTTGGTTTTTTTTGGGGCGCGTTTTGAAAGCGCATGTTTGATATAGCCGAACAACTTACTTTTAAGAGTTTAAGCCCTCAAAAATGTAGTTTTAAAGCTTTTTTTCAGGGGGATTTTAACGCGATGTAAGGAAGAGGCTTTTTTGCTGCTATTGCGAGCGCATAAAGAGACTATAACAGGCCCTTTAAGGCCCGTTTAAAATCGCTCTTTACAGCCTGTGGGACACGATTTCGGTGAAATGCTGCAACCAGTCGATGCTCGACTGCAACGTCTTCGGCCTGTTCGGCAGCAATCCGGAGTGCAAGCAGCTGCTCATCGAGGTCAGTCAGGTTCAAGTTCAAGGAAAACGGGCTGGAAAGTTGAGCGAAAATAAGCGCACAAGCATCTTCGGAGGAAATCAGGGCAATCTAGAAAAAAAGGCTAATTTGAGAAAAAGATCAATTGGCAAGCATCAATTATTTGTAATCATAATTTTTCAGCTATTAGACGGGACGGACCCGCTGGATCCGTACAATCTCTACAATACTTGCTATCTGGACGGATCAATGCAGGGCAAAAAAGCCCATATCCACCGGATGTTCCGAAAAATGGCCGGACTACCGCCGGCAAAACCGAAGAAGAGTAGAGCCTATGTGAGTGGTAAAATAGTAAATGAATGAACTCTAAGATATTTTTTATCTCCTAGGTACGACAAACAGGAACAATGAATTCAGAAAATTGTGGTCTATAGCCTAAGATATTGCCTTAAACTATCGCTTTTTAGGTACCACAATGCGCGCAGGTGAACAACACCCAGATCTACCTGGCTCGCCGAGATGTTCGACAGGCTTTGCATATACCGGGACTGTTGCCGGATTGGGAAGAGTGCAGGTAAAAATGGAAGAGCGCATGGAACTGGAGATTTCAAATAGTCTCGGCTAGCAGGCCTTGATTTTCACGCAAATGCTCTCCGATAGCTTGCCCTGCCCTTCCGGGATTTTCCACGACTGATCTTCCCGCTTTTTCCTCAAATTGTCTTTGCTAGGGTGCTTTTTTGCGGAAATTCTTTTGCGTTGATTTTTTTTGCTTGTTCTCAAATGGTTTATGCTATTTTCCTGAATTTTCTCTGCTTATTTGCCCATCAAAAACCTCAAACCATCAAAAAAACCGTTCTCTCTGTCTCTCTCATCCTTGCTAACTCTTCATGCTGGTTCTCTCTCTCGCGCACAGTCCCACTAGCTCCCACCTCCATTTTCAGCGACCCAGTCTCCCGCGAATACAGCGTCACCCACTTCGACATGACCCCTGAATTCACGCAAGTTAATAAGGTGACCGTCCAGCACCAAATAACCTCTAAACGAGCATTTTTCTCCAGGCGGCCCGTATTTTGGTGTATAACGGAGACGTGGACACCGTCTGCAACCACATGATGAACCAGAATTTCTTGACAAAACTCGGCCGGAAAACTATGGTAAATTTTCGACCCAAACCGTAAAAAATTCATTTTTTTTTTGCATTGAAGTTCTTTTAATGATATTCAACAATCATCATTTTAATTTTATAACTTTTAATTACTGTACTTTTGTGAAAACAACCAAATTAGTCGAAGTAATAGAATCAAAATTCTTTTGAAAATTGGTAAAAACACGAAATTGGTGAAATTTTAAAGCAATGCCTTAAATATTTTTTCTAAGATTCCATTAACACAATTAAAAAGACATAAAGATATAATATAAAATTCATAATATACTAAAATATACAAAATACCGTTTCAGGGCCCTCAAATCGTGAATAAACCGTGGTTCTATGCCCTCGAAACTCCAAACGTCGCCGGTTTCGTCACCCAATATGAAGGAAGTACGAGATTAGCCAATTTTTTTGATCATTATAGTTTTTCCAGATGATTTTTATATTGTTTTAACCGCAAAAAGCAATTTCCAGACATCGACTACGTGACGATACGCGGTTCCGGTCATTTCGTACCGCAGGATAAGCCGCGCGAGGCCTTCCAAATGATGTACAACTGGATCAACGGCCTCGACTACAGTACCCCGGTGCCCAGATTGTTGTGAATAAATTTGTTTGATTTTAAAGGACGTAAAAAATTTCTTCTTGTTTTAAAGGAGCTATGAAGGCATAAATGCATGCGCTGGGTGTAAATTTAGCGATATTTTTGTGATTTTCAGTTTTTTCGAGTTTTTACCCTTAATTAGTTTTTTTAAATAACGTAACTCGCGTGTTTCCGGGTGTTTTGCACCAACAAGCAACAAGCACTGACCACGGACACGGCAATAATCCGGCACCCACCCAAAAATATGCTGTTTTTCGATGAGCACCCGGTGGAAACAACTCGCAAAAATCGCAGAAAAAGGCGAGAAACGCAGAATATCACGACCACGGTGAAAAATCTGTCTGCTTTTAGCTTGGGATTACGGTATTTTGACGACTGACCGACGTACCGTATGCGCTTTAATAAAAGCGATTTTTTGCATTGTGCGCTTTCAAGGGGAATCTCTCTTTCTCTCTCTCTCTCTCTCTCTCTCTCGCTCTCTCTCTCTCTCTCTCTCTCTCCCTCTCTCTTGCTCTGTCTCTGTCTCTCTCTCCTTATCTGCCTCTTGCTCTGTCTCTGTCTCTCTCTCCTCCTCTGTCTCTATCTCTCTCGCTATCTCACTCACTCTCTCCGGCTGCCAGTCATTACTTCGAAAGTCATTACTTCGAAAATCATTACTTCGAAAGTCATTACTTCGAAAATTCATTACTTCGAAAAGTCATTTCTTCGAAAAGTCATTACTTCGAAAAACATGCATAGCACGTACGCTAATTGACACCTTTCTGCCTCTATTGGTCCGTTTATTCAATCGAGTTTTTTATACGTCGCATGAAAAAAATGGGCAAATTTTTACTTTACCCCCTGATTTTTCGATGTTTTAGTTGGTTAGTACGAACATTTTCTGATGTCACTTCAGAGAGCATTAAAACATACACAGACATTTTTAGGTAGTTAATAATAATTCGTAGAGATGGGGTAACTAACAATCCTAATACAGACCGAAACTCTACACAGTAATAGCCTTAATAGAATAGGCATATGGTACCTACGCAATGGTTTTATCGTAGTATCGAAGTAATGATTTTTCGAAAATGACTTTCGAGAAATGACTTTTCGAAGAAATGACTTTTCGAAGAAATGACTTTTCGAAGTAATGACTTTTCGAAGTAATGACGTTCACCCACTCTCTCCCTCTATCTCTCTCTCTCTCTCTCTCTCTCTCTCTCCTCTCTCTCTCTCTCTCTCTCTCTCTCTCTCTCTCTCTCTCTCTCTTCTCTCTCTCTCTCTCTCTCTCTCTCTCTCTCTTTCTCTCTCTCTCTCTCTCTCTCTCTCTCTCTCTCTCTCTCTCTCTCTCTCTCTCTCTCTCTCTCTTACTCCTTTGTTCTCACGCGTTTTAGTCAAATTTGTCCCACAGAATAGTCAAGTCAATCAAAAATGCCCGATTTTCAAGGTTTCTAATTTTTAGGATTTTCTTTTTTGCATTTAACAAAATTCTCGATGTCTAGGTTTGTTTTTGTGTCTGTCTGTCTGTCTCTCACCCTCTCTCGCTCGCTCTCCCTCCGTTTTATGACTCAACCCATCCTCCATCCCGTTCCATTCTGGTCCCCCTGTGGTCATCACCAATTGTTCAGCATCGGCTTCAGCGCAGAGGGGCAAGCCGATAAAATACGCCCCCAATACCATCCACCTCCCCCCATTTTACACATAAAGCTATTCGACCCCATCCGGTTGACCGGCCATTCCATTTTCTGGAATTTTTGAGGAGGTAACACATACTACAAAGTTTTGCCTAAGGGTGTACCGGATATTTTTAGCCTTCTCTCGTTTTGTCTCTCTTACTCTCGCTCTCTCTCTCTCTCTCTCTCTCTCTCTCGCCCTCTCTCGCTTCTTCGCTATGTATCTCTGATCGAATTTCGATTTTTAAGGTTTAAAAGACCATCAAATTTTGAGTCCAAGTTTTCAAATTTTTTTCGGGATTTTTAAGATTTTGAACGCTTTTACGTTTCCTAGCGTGTTTTCATGTGCTATCACCCCGATCACAAAATACAGCAGATACCGTAACCCACCAGAGCTCCCTCCACTATCACGAAGTACAAAAACCGGCAAAACAGCACGGTTTCCGGCTTGAAAACGTGCCCTAGACTGGAGTATTGTCTGTATTTGTCACCATTTCGTATATGGAAGAGAGAGAGAGCGAGAGAGGAAGGGATAGATAGATTCAAACAAAAACAAAAACTGCCAAGTACAGTTTCAGAACCTCACAAAATTTCCGGCCCTCGAT
>JBBGBA010000018.1:560000-602794 GCA_038088335.1 Mesorhabditis sp. LJ9110 | reverse complement strand
AAACTATACGCAATTTGCTCCCGCATCTTGCCCTTTTCGAGCTAATACCCTTCAGCTAGAGTGAACACATCCGCGTCGTCTTCCTGGCCTTTGAGCTTTTCGATCCGGACCTCTAAAACCAACTAGCGGATGTCCTTTTTCATTACATAGGAGTAGGAGGACCCCGGAAAAAGCGTGGGTTGTCTCGTTTCAGCCTGAATGAAAAAGAGAGCGCTGGGCTACGGTGGCTGGGCCATCTTTTTCAGCCCGTTTTTCTGGTGTCCCCGAAATAAGGCGGTGCCGAGTTGAATGGCACCTTTATTTTGGGATTTGCCGGGGTGGACAGAGGGAGAGCCGGAGAGATAGAGAGAAATAGAGAGAGAGAGAGACAGACAGCTCTTAGGAACTACGCTTTCATTAAGAGTCAACTTTGGTCTGGTCAATTCCCTTGAATTTCATGGAAATTTTACACTAATCCAGCGTTTTGTGAAAACTAGACTTTATGGTTTTTTCTTTCAAACCTCATGCTCGACCTCCTCATTCAAGGATTTTATCCGAAGATCCTTTATCCGGATTCTACACCGGTTGTAGGATAAAACTTGAACTCAGGATTTTCAAGGCTTCACGGGTCATTCATTTATCTCTCTTTCTCTCGCGCTCTCTTTCTCTCTCTCTCTCTCTCTTCTCTCTCTCTCTCTCTCTCTCTCTCTCCCTTTCCCCCATCTGACCGATAAAGTATAACGAAACAAGAAGTACCCCCCTAGAAGCCCTAGCTGTCAGCCGAAGCCCAAGCTTTTGACGCATTAGCTCGGGCTTCCGGGGCAAAGGATACGGTAGCTGGTACATTCTTCATTTTGTCTGCTTACTTATAAAGATTAATTTTAATTCGTATATGCGATTAGTAGAAATTAATTGACCGCAAGCTACAAAGGGGGGCAACGTGAGCACTGCGGATTTAAAGTTGAGCCCGAACCACGTGATTTTTTTGAGCTGGCTTGCAAGCCTCGAAAAAATCCCGATCCGGATTTTTCAGAACATCACTGATCCGGATTTTCCGGGAATTCCTGATCCGGATTCGCACGGTCTTCCGGAGCTGAATTTAGCTATATTTCAGCTATTTGCACTCGAGCTCAAACTCCAACACCAGATACCTTTGGAAATTCCGGAAGATGTTTGTTTCCGATTTCCGGATAATCTGGAGTGAACAGAAAAAGGAAAAGAAAACAAATCGTAGCACAGTAATTAGATTCCGGGATCCGCAAAAATTACAACCTCGTGACAAAGAAAATCTCAGCGAAAATCCAAGTGCGATGTTTGATACGATTACCACTTGGAACGAGCCGAAATCCCGGCAATTCAAATGCCGACAAAATGAAAGGCTCTTCATGTAGCCCTTTGCATATTTTAATTTAGCTTGTCGACATTTCGGCTTGCTGACATTTTAGCCATCGACATATCAAAGTTTTGCTATCGGCATTTTTATAGCATTTTCGGTTGTTTGAATTGTTGTCTTGTCGGCATTGTAGCTTGTGCTCTTACCTTACTCTCGGGATGTTAAATTTTCGAAATTCAAAACTGGAGGCTATATCAGCTGTCGGCATTCCTACTGCAGATTTTTAAATTGTTGGGATTCCGTCTTCCATGGCTTGTCGACATTTTCGCATGGTTCGAAATTTAAGTTTGTCAGAATTGTGTTCATATTTTTGTCGGCATTTTTCTTGTTATTAGGGCGATCAGTAATTCCAAAACAAAACATGATTCATACCACCTTCAAAGGTACCTAATTCATGCGTTCAAAAGTAGCATTTTCCGTTTTTCCCCTCATAATTGTCAGGTTATTTTTGCATGGGTGGGGGTGGCGAATTCAGGCTGCAAAAACTCGCAAAATAATCGGCTATTTCCGGGGTAGCCGGCAATTACCTTCTTTTTGACCCGGTCAGAGGCATTCACAGGATATCCGCTAATCAGCGAGCCTTATTTTTAGCCAGATTTTCGGGCTACCGAATGCCTACCGTAGCTTTGGCTCCAGATCACCCACATGTTGTTTTTGGCATCACGATACTTGGCGCTGCGGGCTTTTTTGCGATTCATAGTCCCAGAAAAGTTAGTAAGAGCGTGAGGAAAGTACGAATAACCGTAGCCGAAAACAAAGAATCAGCTGATTTGTGGCATTTCTTTAAATGCCGTTAATCAGTTACCGTAGGCTGAGAAAAATGGTTTGAAGAAATAAAGGGGCCTGTAGGATACTGTAAGAAGCCTGTTAAAGTTTCAAAAGGAGCTTGGTAACGCTCACGCCTCTCACTCTCTCCTCTCTCTCTCTCTCTCTCCTCTCTCTCTCACTCTCTCCCTCTCTCTCTCTCTCTCTCTCTCTCTCTCTCTCTCTCGCTCACTTTTTTTCTTTCATGTACTCTCTCTGCCTCACTCGTCTCTCGCCTCTACCAAAATGCCAGTTTCTAGTTTTCAAAATTTGAATTTTATTCCGTGTCCCTGGATCCAAAAATTTCAACATTCCGACCCATCGCCTGTGCCGCCTCGAATTTTTTCGTAGTTATGACAGGTTTCCTATTAGTCGCTACCTTCCGGAACCTTGTTTTCGCACGTCCAAAGACGTTGAAAAACCAGCCAAAAAATCGTGTAGTCAAAAGCAATAAGTAATAGCACAATGTAGTCTCATTTATTGTCGGTCCCTGGCTTCCTTCGTCTACTTGGCGCCAAGACCGATTTTCGAAAATTGAAATAGAGCATGGAATCTAAGCCGCCATGTGATTCTTATTCCATTAATGTCCCGAAATGCGTCAAGCCGGAGAGGTACCGGGGGACGCGCATTCCGGATGTTCGCCGGCCGGAATTAGGGGTTATGAGTGGCTACTGTGTTTTTTTCTGTATTAACGACCACCCTCACTCCCGGTGGTCTGCCACTTTGAGTTTCTAAGCCAAAGAACGGTGGCTGGACGTGGTTTCTCGACTACAGTTTTTTAAAGACGAATTGAAGACGGTTCCATATGAATCACGCATGGGCCAATTTCGTGCATTCGCGCGACATCTTCGGCGAAACGTGACGTGCACGCACCCGGCGCACACACGCGGCGCAGGCAGATGCGACGCCTACACAGGGCGCATACACGCTCTGACAGTTAGACTGTGTATCGCCTAGACTTCCTAATCCCTTTAAAATACAGTTCCAAGGCTGTCTTTTGGGCTTCAAAGGTTAAAACAATGAGATAGAAGGCAAGTTAGCAGTCTTCATTTGCGGAAATCCCTGGGTCTTGTCCATGATCCAAACTTTCAAAGCTAAGTATATAATATCCTTCAAATCGTTAAAATTCTTTGTAAACTATAAAAATCGCAATTTGGATCTGGATCAGCTTTTGATATTTTGTGTTTCGTCTCTTTCTTCATCCCCCAGGTCTTGCCACTACAAACCAGGCCGATTCTGGCAGAAAATCGCAAGGTCTAGGGCTTTGAGCGCTGATGCTGATGTACGCTCCCACCATTCATGGGAGGTTTTTGAGCTGCAACTACAGGATTTGCCCGTGACGATGTAAATCTGCTTTTTGCACAATTCTCAAGAACAAGGGCATTTTTTGGACGCGACTGCCAAAACATGTGTAGTCGGTGGTACTGCACTCGAGATGCGGCTTCACTTGGCTTCCCGGGGATTACGGTGTTTGGATTTGGGTGCTGAAGAAGAGGGCGAACACATTTTGTGCGGCGTGTGGGCCGGATTAGTCTTTGGACAACCCCTTTTTTGCAGGTCACAATAGCCGGTACGGTAGAGTGAGAGGGATCTGGATAGGACAACAATTCAAGGGGCACGCTAGCAATGACGTTTTTGGAATTCGGTTGATCAGGTTTTCCACCCATCCGGTTTCGTTGCTGTAGTCATTCAACTTTTTTCACAACACCAAATCAAGTATCGGACATGAATCCGAGGGCAAGCTAGCAGAGATCTTTATGGAATTTGGCCGATAAGATCTTGAGCGTCTTGAATCTATTCAGATCTCCGCAAGCTAGCAGAGATCGTTCGGAAGGCTTCCAATAAGGCATTTTTCGCCGAGAGCTATGCCGGTTTGCAATTTTATTTGGATTCACCGGAGCAACTAGCCAAAAGCTTTTAAGAGGGTGTTGATCATAGATTTTCAGCTTTTTTCTAATTTGTTCTACTTTCTATGATCAGGTATCTATCTCTCACTTACGGTACGGTAGCTGAAGGCGTTTTAGAACGCTACGAGCGCCAAAGAGAAGGCAGGAGGCCATCTCATAATTTTTGTGGAATTTTGGTTTGAATTTTCCAAAATTTATCAGATTTCTTGCCGATGGTCGATGGTTGTCTGTTTTAAATACGGTAGAACTTTCAACAAATCAGGCAAGCTAGCAAAGACGGTCTAAGCTCGTTTCCGGCAAGGCATTCTAGCAAATATCTCCAAGGAACTTTTCAAAATCAGCTGAAGATATCGATCGTGATACTTTGACCCCTAGATCCTGCAAATTACCACCTTGATAATTCCTGGATTTTTGATTCGCACCCAAAACCAAAAATTTATTATTTTCCACGAGGCCACTCTCCTGGGGGCGAATCTACGGGAGCTTTGTGGCGTAAATTTCAAAACAACCTCTCTCTCTGTCTCTGTCTCTCTCTTTCGCTCGCTGCGGATTCATTCACAAAAATAACGAGCGGTTTTTTGCACAGGGCACAGTTGTTGAACCAGGAATTGGCATTTTTGCGTAATTTGGGCCTTCGGTCCTATTTAACGTTGTTCCGCAGCAGGTACAATTGGCTGATTCATTTAAGGAAAATAGGTGATTGCTATCGGTTCCTGTGTTGGGGATTTTTGTGCCCTTTTGGGCTTGGCTGGGTTGTTGATCCCGGTACTTATCGGCATTAAAAGGCGCTCGTAAGGTTCGGGAGAAGGCAATTATCTGGCCGATCATTCATATGGTCAATTATATATAAAAAATAGTGTTTGTGTGTGTGTGTGTGCCACTTTGCATGCAACTTCCGTCAGCGTGTTCCAGTAGTATCTCAAGAACGGAAGGGTATTAGGCTACGTATGATGCGTAATTAGGCGCGTAATGACCTAGGGAGGACTGCACACACATAAAATTTTCAAAAATTAGCGGTTTTCAATGTTAAAATTAAATTTTTGTTGAAAAATCGAGAACCCTCTTTGTTAGGAAACAATTGGCATACGCCGGAAGTGGCGGTATGCATATATAAGGGAAACGAGCGATCGTTTCTCATTTTTCTGTCATCAAAACCGCGAGAAATATGCAAAATGAAGAATATCATGGGATCACACGGGGCCAGGGTTGAAAAGTCGCGTAGCGGCTTTTCAACCCTGGTCAGGGACGTAGGTTGGCCCCGCCCGGGGCCGAAATCGGCCGGGGCCCGAAAATTTCATAAGGGGGGACCCTTATGATTTTTATTTTCTCGCAAATTTTGCTGCCTGCGGCGCTATTTTTTTCACGTTTTTACTGCTATTTGTAGAGCTACATAGCCTTTTTCCTAAAAATTTTTGCCTGCGGCGCTGTTTTCTTGTCAATTTTTTGAGTTTTTCGGAAAAAATTTTTCGGGCCCCCCCCGAAATTTTTTTCTGGCTACGCCCCTGACACTGGTGGTCAATTATTTTTCTATTGTCGAAAGGTCCTGATCTAGAAGAGGAAGCGGAAGAACGGTAGCGTAGGCGGCTAATTTTCGTTGTCTTTGTCGCCACACGTAGTCGCCACACGCAACGCGCACGCTACTCGCCAAAATAGACAGTTGCGCCAGGTGCGTCATGTGTCGCGACCGCTGCGAAAGCTGTAGGGAAAGCGGCTGCATGCCTCAGCCGCCCCATTAAAAGGCTGTTCCAGGTCGAAAATCAATCCCTTAACTCGGCTGGGGCTAGACAATTTTCATTATTATCGCTAGGAACGTTTCTTGGTGTATAAATAATGTACAAAAGTTATTCACGGCCTTCAGAATGCAATGAGGAAGCTTCGGACAAAAAGCAAAACATAAGAATCGTGAGCGGGTTCGAACCCTCGCTAGATTCCCCAGACGCTGACTATTACACCACTAGGCCACTGGACTACGGTGACGGGTTGCCGGAGGGCTTATGAAGCCATGCCAGAAAAATTTAAATCGTTGTAACTTTTTTATTTAAAGGCGTTGGCAGCTAAAAGTTACATCAATCGATTCGTCTCGTCGAGATCTACAAGATGCACATACTCACATATCTAGGTCCGATGTCCGCCCGAAACCATTCCCTAGTAAGTGACGCGCCAATAACCTGGCATCCCCTCTCTTCCAATCATGAATTTTTTCTCGTCACCAACGTTTTGGCATTTTAAGCGAAAAACCCGGTCGGAGCGCATATCTGAGTGCGTTGCGTATCTGTCTAGGCCTAGTCTGCTCGAGGGGCAGAGGCAGGCCTTTTTCAATGCCTTCAATTTTGGAGACGAGCGCGTAAGTATGTCACGCTACGTTACGCTTAAAGGGATGCAGGACTGATTCGATATCTTCTCCAAGAAGTTCCGCGACACGCGTAGTAGCCGCGAAACAGCGTGCTCGCGACGTTGCAGGCATCGTCCGTTTAAAGAAGCAATTTCATGGTTTTCCAGTATCCTACTATATATAAAAAAATAGTTCCTGTGTGTGTGTGTGTGTGTGTGCATATGAATGCAACTTCCGTCACCGTGTCCGGAGGATATCTCAAGAGGGGAAGGGCGTTAGGCTACGTATGATACGTCATTAGGTGCGTAACGTCCCCGTGATGACTGCACGCATATCTGATTTTGTAAATTATGTTATTTTCGACATTAAAATTGAGTTTTTGTTGAAAAATCCGGCAGCCTTCTTTGTTAGGAAATAATTAGCATACGCCGGAAGTGGCGGAAGACTATATATAACGTGAGAGAGTGGAATTCCTCATTTTCCGCCCATAGGAATTCGAGAGACGTATGCACAGTGAAGAATTTCATCAAGTTAGGCGGGGCCAGGGTTGAAAAGCCGCTTCGCGACTTTTCAACCCTGGTAGGATACTAAAATGGTATTTTGAAGGTGACTGAAAACTTTTTTATTGCCAATATTTTTGTCATTCATGTCAACTTTGTCCTCCTAGGCCTCGGCGGGCACAGCAGTTTTCTGAAATCTTCAGAATTACCCGATTTTTCTGCCCACCCCTCGGATTCGACTAAAAACTGAATTGGTAGTTTTTGCTCCCTCGTAATCCGCCATGCTACCCACTTCCCGTAGGAGCAAGGGCCAAAAAACCCGACACGGATAATCAACCCCTACTATTCCCGATTTTTCGCATTTTATTCCGGATTTTTGCATGTGGTTCTGGATATTTCGACTAATCTCGTGACCCAACTACACCCAACAAAACATAATCCAATTCATAAAACGGCTCGTATTTGGTGGAGAGTTAGTAAAGAGAGAGAGAGATAGAGAGAGAAAGAATGAGAGGGAGAGAGATTAAGTTTAAATGGTCCCCAGGGTCCGAAGAACAATAACTGCACGCATTTACTCACCGCACGTGAAGTGCGATAGAATAAGAACACGTTTTTTGGGGGAAATCTGGAGGAGATTAGGAACAATTGGTGTCCTGGGTTGAATAATAGGTAGGTCAACCCCGACAAATAGGTAAAAACTGGGTGATGATGGGGTCGAGGTACTGTGAATGGATCTTACGGGATCAAAAACCTTGTACGAAATAGAGTCGCTGGCCAATAAGGGCATTAGAATGTGCTGGGCTGTTGCCCAAAATCCATCTGGTAGCTTGCTTCCGACACGTGATGATTAGACTACTGGTCAGCAAGTATATACAGTGTGTGTCAAAACGATAGAGCCACCTCTTTGAACGCTATTATCTCGGCCCTCGTTGAGTTTGACGCCAAGCTAACTAGCAGATCTTGTAGGCTCGAAAGGCACATTTTCCATCTAGTTGAAGTTTTTCAAAAATCGAGCACGCGATTTTTATAAGAAAAAGAACAAATAGAGCCAAAAAACAGAAGTGTCAAAACGATAGAGCCAAACTATACATATCATTAGCATCAGGTTTGAGCTTGCAAACTACATGCAAATTGCTAATACGAAGTTCATGTCTATGCAGATTGGCATCACCCCGGAAAATCCGGAAGTCAGAAGTGGAAAGTCACTTTGAATGTTCATTAGCATGTAATTTGCAAGCCCAAACCTGATGCTAATGATATGTAAAGTGTGGCTCTATCGTTTTGACACTTCTGTTTTTTTGTGGCTCTATTTGTTCTTTTCCTTATAAAAATCGCGTGCTCGATTTTTGAAAAACTTCAACTAGATGGAAAAATGCGCCTTTTCGAACGCTACAAGATCTGCTAGTTAGCTTGGCGTCAAACTCAACGAGGGCCGAGATAATAGCGTTCAAAGAGGTGGCTCTATCGTTTTGACACACACTGTAGCAGGGATCACTGCTAGCTTGCCTACTTTCCTATCGCACCTGGTGGACTTGATTTCCATACCTGCGCCGCTCTACCTCAAAGATCTCTGCTAGCTTGCGAAACCACGCGATCTGGCGCCGGCCTCTTTTTCCGCAAGGATCTTTGCTAGCCGGCGTTGCGGCTCAAGAACCCTTGTTTCCCTTTCCTGATATCTAAAAATTGGAACCGGACTCCGAGAGAATCTTCGCCAGCCAGCTTTTCTACTCAAAACGGTACTAGGGTGTCCGTAAGAATCTCTGCTAGCTGCCGTAGCCTCAGGTTGCTTATTGGGCGTTTCCTAGAGAGCCGATCGGTTTCCTAAAGGGTCCCTGCTAGCCTACGTGACCCGAATAACATTGGACGTTCCGGTGGACAAAGCCCGATTCCCCAAAAAATCGCTGCTAGCCTGCCCAGAGAGTCTCGTCGAAGACGCTGCAAATCGCGTAATTTTCTTCTTTTCATTAAGGGATAGAGTGCGAGAGAGAACAGAGAGACATAGAGAGAGATGGAAAGAGAGCGAGGGAGCGTGAGAAAGATCACGAGGGGCGGCAGAAAATGAGAGCGAGAGAGAGAGAGCGAGAGAGAGACAGAGAGACATAGAGAGAGAGGAAAGAGAGAGCGAGGAGCGTGAGAAAGAAACGAGGGGCGGCAGAAAATGAGAGCGAGAGAGAGGCGAGAGAGAGAACGAGAGATATAGAATCAACCTTGCACGTCCCTTTAAAGCGCAGTTTCCAGCAGTACTTTCTCAACCTTCACTTTATTCCGGCTCAAGTCCCATTTTTTTGTATCCCGATCTTCTGAAAAGTCCTTGATCACTTTTTGCGAACCCGCGAACTAGATTTTGCACTAATTTTTTGAATTTTAAGTATAGTTTTTTTGGTCCCCAGAGGGGGCCCCTTCGTAGGCTTTGGCATCAAAAATACCCAAAAAAAGTGTGGATCCTGATTTTTATGAGTTGGATTAGCGCGCATTGGCCGCGATCCCAAATCGAATCAAGCGGCCCACGCAAATTGTTCAATTATCGTTGGGGTTACGGTAGGGGAATTAGTGCAATTCAGAAAAAGGGAACCGGTGGGATGGCCTACCTACCGCGGAGTCATAAGTGCAAAATACCGCAGAGTCACAAGTGCAAAATTGGCTTTTTTTAAAGTTTAAAAATTTTAAAATTTAAACTAGTCATGAATGCTTTTTGGATAGATTTAGTGAATATTAAATTGAATCTCCATTAATAAAATGTATATTAGTACCAAAAAACAAAGGGTACGATATAGTACTAAAACCAAGAAGCCTGCTATAGTTCGCCAACTTAATACGGTAAAGTTCTGTAAAAACCAAGAGATTTAGTTTTTTATGTTTATCACGGTGTGGAGACCAGGTGAAAAGCTTATCAAAACATCGGCCATCAAAAACTACGTCTTCACGGGTCCTTAAAGCGCACGTGGAGGGAGGGGCCGTGTACTCGTCCCAACGTGTACACCCTATGGACGTAGGGACCGCGCGCAGGGCCTGCCCCGTGCTGTGACAGGCCATTCCCCTCCTTTGCGGCGTGGGGCCCCCCCCCTCGCCAAATTAGCTGGCTGATGGTATCCATCCGCGCCTCCCGAGCGGGGGCCCGGGTTCGACCCCCGGCCGCGGCAAAAATCTTTGCTTTTTTCCAAAAAACGTCCCTGAACGTGCCCTTTAAGAGCTGTCAGGAACCAATATTACGCTTACACATATGTACACTTCCGGAATTCACAAGATTTACTGGAGGTACCTCCCATTCTAAGCCAGACCATGCAGCCAATGGAATCTCAAAAGCTGCCAGCTTCATGGTCAAGTGTCGATTTTTATGATTCGATTTTTACGATTCTCCGTTCCCTTTAAAACGAACGAAACTCAGCCATTCGCTGATCCAAAAGCAACATGATGTTCTTGGACCAGACTCTGCTCGGGCAAGCTAAAAATATTCTTTGCGGAAAACACACGGACATCTCGCGCCTACACCTCGTGGATTTCCGCGATTTGGGCCCCGGAATTGGCCAAATCATGAGGGTAGGAGGCGGAGGACAGGGAGCTTTTAATAGATGCAACTTTTTGAGGACCCAATTAGGCTGGACAACAGGCTACAAAGATTATCAGGGCCCTTTGCACGAGTCGCCTAAAAGTAGAGGAAAGCGTAGAGAATCGACCTCGGCCGTGGCTGGGTGTTGACAACTACGCGTTGCACAAAAACACGTCTGTACGCATCGAGGTTCATATATGTAACAGCGTAATTCTAAAGGCATATAAAAATGTGATGAGACATCCGATGTAGTTGTCAACACCAAGCTGCCAAGAGGGGTTGATTGTCTTCCTGGTCCCCTTAAAATGCTTTTAAACGGTTGCGACCGCTTTTTCTTTCACGCAGTTTCTCTCTATCTCTCTCTCTTGCTCTCTCTCCTCTCCCCCTCCCGTTTTTGAAATTTATCAAACTTTGAATTTGTCTGCAACTCCCTGATCCGAAAATACTTTCCTCTCCCCTAACCGGCTGTCCCAAGTTCAACCCGACGCAGGCAGACAGTGTCCCCTGGGCAGGTGCTTTCAAGTCACCGTTTTTTGAACTTAATCATTCAAATCTGTATGAAAAAAAATCCTTTGACATTATTGGCGCACAAGGTTGACAGCTGGCAGATTTGGAAAAACTGAGGTACGATCAGAATCCGAACCAAGGCCCGAGAAATTGTGACGTCTGAAAATATCGCTAGTACCTCGTGATACTTTACTATTTAACTTTAAATTAAACTAAGTGGGCGTTTTAACAAGTTATATAACTCTGATAGACTTGAAGTTTGACATATTTACAACCAATATTTTAGCATTTTTTATTCATTTAATTCGGCCATAAAATGGTGAAAATTTTCTTTAGTTCCAAATTTCCTCGGCTGCCGGCAGACCGAGGGATGAAGTTTGTAGTCTGCAGCATTTTTTTCTGTGGCTTGTAGTTGCCTGGAATTTTTCTGGATATACGATTTTTAGCTATGGAAACTTGTCGAAATCTAGCTAGTTTTTTTTGTACTTGTACTTGAAGCTCAACTCCAAGCAGTTCAAAACTTTAAATGTAGACCCAATCGGGCACCATATCCCAGCCTAGACACGCTATAGGGTGAACGGCTCGACCGGGCTGTATGCAAATTGGGTCCTTTCTTGATATTCCGTGCCCACTATGGACAGCGTGTATAGACGAGGAATGGAGTGTAGTACGTGGGATTTCCGTATGGCTGAGCACGACTACACCACCATCCTCTACACGCCATCCTCGGCCCCTTATTTCCACAAATGATCCCCGCAATAGCCGACTGCGACAGTGGCTGACCCCTTTAGTCTTTTCAGAGGAAAAGAGGGATAGGGGAAGATTTATAAACTTAGGCTTAGGCTTTTAACGGCAGAGATCAAATGTGAGGGCTCTGGGACACGGGTATGGGGGGTTTCATGGCGTAATTGATAGCGAAATTTCAGATGCAGATTTTAATAACGTAACGGGTTGAAAGTATCGCAAAAATTTGAAAGCTATTGAAATGAGGCTCACCTTAAGATCGTGCAGCTCCGAGGACGTCGGTCGAAACCGGCTTAAAGTTGGTGACGGGACTTTGGCGACTTGGTGGGTTTGTAGAGCTTGGTTTCGGGGATGGGGAGGTTCGGAGAAAGTTTGGTGATACTTTTCTGAATTTCCGTTCCTTTATATACTGCTTATCAGCCGTTCCGGCAGATGTACCCACACCGGACCGAGCTTCCCAGCGGTCACTTTGGGTCTCAGATGGTATAATTGCATTAATGGGATGATATATCGTCACCTTTCACGCGCCTTTTCGCACCGACGAACAGCCAGGGTTTATTGTAGTTTTTCCACGCTTTAGTAGCGAGATGAGCTACCCTATTTGGATATTTGCATACTTTTCAAGTTGGACGTCTTGAATACGCGCACCGCGCTGAATGAACGGCATGCGCGGCACGCAACGCAACCCCCGATCGATTACGGTAGTGCGTAGCATGCAAGTACGCAATCGAACGCTCGCGTCGCGTCACACGTGTGCAGAAGCTTTGGCCGCGCCCGCGACACGCAACGTGACACCCGGGTAGCGACTTTTGGTCACATGTAAAGGGAGACGAGTGTCGCGTAGCACGAGGGCAGAAATTTTCACTGGACACGCGACGCGCACTGAACCCGTCTAGGTTGGAAGTAATACCTGATGTAATGGATTAATTGAGACCGGCTCTAACCATGCGTTAGCAAGGCGATAAAAGGCGGATAGTCCACAATATTCATAATTTTGCCTTACGCGTCCCTTTAAACTTTCGGAGAAACTTTCCCTCCTGTTTTCACAAATTCGTATCTCTCCCAGCTTCCTGTTGAGTCCAAAATCCCCTTGGCATTTGTATCGCGTTTGTTTTCCTGCAGCTGACATTAGATTTGGTGACAAAAAATTTCCATACAACCTGCTGACACTCGACGGGCCAATTTTGCACCGAAAGCCCTGATATTGAAAAGCGCCGGACAATAGTGACATGGAGATACCCTTTCCAGTCTGTGTTTTCACGACTCCATCAGTAAATCCGTGGATGCTTACAACACGGATTCCAACAGCGACGCTATCACTCGGGAAATCTACGCTTCAACGTGGGGCTCCACAGACGAAATCCACGAAAATGGCGCGTAGCCGGATTGTCAGCAAAGCCGGCGGGAAATGAGTTTTGGAAAATACTGTAGTGGAGAATGAGATTGACTCAGATGGGGTACGGTAGGAGATCAAAGTTTGCAAGTTAGACGTTAGGCGCTCAGCAAGGCAAGCTAGCATCTTTTGGGATTCATTGGCACTGGACTGTGAGCGGGGGGGATTCAAAAAAAGCAATGTTTTAGCAGTTTTTCATGGCCAGAAAATCATAAAAATATTCTAATAGCTTGAAGTTCGGAAATTTTGCTCTTTTTTAAGACTTTTTACACATTTCGGACAAAATTCTTAAATTTTAATATATAGTTGATATTTTGTAAATCTTTTATATCTGAAAACTGTGCAAAAATAGGTTGTATATTGTTATAAAAATTCTAGAAATGTCTAGTAAATTTTATGGAAGCATTTTATTAGTTTATTATTCAATATAACTGGATTTCACTTTTTAAAATACCACTTTGGATCGAAAAAATATTTTCTATATTTATTCTATATTTTGTTTGTATTTTGCATTTAAAATTGGTAAAGTTTGTATATTTAGAAATATTGAAAAATAGTTAGAAACGCTTCCAGTATTGATATTTGAAAAATTGGACCAAAGAGAAATTTGGGTCCCGTTAATGCAAAAGCACCAGTTTCTCTTTTTTAAACCCTACCGCTTACCTATATTTTTCCAGATATCTATTTCCATCCTTCTCCCTAATGCTATTTCAGCAATCGTAGCCGACCAAGCCGCGTGCGGCCAATTTTCAAAAATATCCGGCTTATCCTCGTCCAAGTGCAGAATGCAGAAATTGCGGCAGCCCCGTCATTCAGCATTTTAAAAGCTAAACTCTGGTACAACTGCCTCACCTCTCGTCTGGAGCAGTGGTTTTGGTGTTTAAACGTAGTGATCAGATCAGAAAAACTACGAGGTCAAAATTGCTCCGCGTAAATCGGGGCGACTTGAGAAACTTGACATCTAGGTTACTGTCTGAGGTTGAGAAAGAGACCGTATTTAAGGTGCGTCGTCCCCTTTTCGCCTCATTTTTACAGTTGTTTGAAGAATTTTTATGCATTAAATAATTTCAAAAGCATGCCAAACTCTGTAGCTTGCCAGCTTTTAGCTTTAAAGGTACATTCCGCTCTCATTCCAAAAACCCTGGCTGGTATCGGGAATTCGGTTGCCGGGCGGGGGCCCTCAAAGACCCTTCATATTCTCTGACTCCCTTCCCTCTCCCGTCTCTCCCATGGCCTACTGGTATGGCGCTGGTCCCAGGCCGAGGGGCCCGGGTTCGGTTTTGCCGGACGTTTAGCACCTACCGTAACCTTACATGGTAAAGTGCTGACTATCTCAAAATCTTGAAATTAGCAACAAGAGCGGAATGTCCCTCGAAGGCACCGAACAAAATTTTCGCTTTTTTAACCCTTCTTAGATAGTTTTTCTAGTTGAAAACGGCTATAATAATTTTTCTGTCGTCTCTGTCTGTCTGTCTGTCCGAAGCCGAATTTAACTCAAAGGGGAAAGGAGCTAGAGCTTAGCTCTCTTCGGATTCGGTTAGAGCGTGGTCAGAAACCCCGAAACAGATCAAGATCAGCAGTAACAAAACATTGTTTTCATATTTAAAATCGATTTTTGTAACTTGGTGCTAAAACGGCTATTTGCACAATTTCCGGCATGTGAGCCAGGTCGCGCGCGTTTCGGTGAGGGGGAGCAGCGCATGGGGTAGCCTGAAGTCCAGCTGCTTGCAGCATCAACGCCGCTGTAAGCGGCTGGCATACCACATTGCATTTTACTAAATACTTACAATACTTCTTATTAAATTACTAAGCGTTTTTAAAATAATAGAAAGTAATTTGGTCTCCGATAATTCCAAAGAACCTGCCAGGTCCAGAAAACAGTCCGGCGATTTCTTCAGTTCCCTGATTATACCTTCCCCGGCTTCCATATTATTTTTGGATTCGTACCCATAGAAAGACCCTATTGGCCGCCACACATCATCCAGCCCCCCAAAAAGTAACTAGGAAATTAGGGGGAATTCCCTGAGAATCCCATCAACGATCGCGTTTTTTCACTATCCAGAAGAATCCGTAGAATCGACGACACAAATTGGATTTTATACGGATTCCCCAAAGCGTTGCACTAATTTCTTTGCGGATTTTTCTAGGTGGATTTAGAGGCTTTGCATGAATGAGGGGGTTTAGCGGGGACGAAGCGATCAGGTGAGGGGGTATTTTGGCATGCGGAATTTCCATAAATGCCCTGGGGCCAGGAGAAGCCCAGCAAAAATAGGCCGCGGGGTGATAAGCATTTTGACGTACGAGGACTACAGGGGAATTAGCGGAATTAGAGGGAGTGGAGGGCAAGGATTGGTGGGTACGGTAGGTTTGGAAACCTATTTTTGTATTGGCTGAATGTGACGAATTTCCTATGAATTTTCGGATTCGTCGTATAATAGGATTTACTCCTTTGACATAAACTATTAAAGTATCCTAATGTAACCTCGACTAATCTAATGTTTAAAGGGGCCAGCAAGCCCATTTGAATTGGCATAAAACTGGTGATAGGGCCGGAATCGTCTCCCTCTACCTCTTTCCTAGCCGCCCTTCTCCCCATTTTTTACATGGCATAATCGTTGTGAAGCATTTTAAATCCTTTTTCCTGGTATCGAACGGCCAAATCACAGCCCTTTTTTCAGACAGCTTTGATTTGGGGCAGATTGCCAGCGGGCGCCGCGGAACGCGAGCACCCACTCTTTCGATTGTTGTGCGAAACTGTTGCTGCCCGGTTTCTTTGCGAAAACACCATAATTCGCGCATTTTGAGCTCATTTTTGTAATCTTCCCTGAACTTAGAAATGTTTTGGTTTTTGAATCCTCAAATTCGGCCCAGAAACAGTCGAGAAAGTGATTTCGAGGTGACAAGAGGCAATTTCAAATTCGCGCGCTTCCCGCGCCCCTGTGCGTACAGGGGCTTCGCACGTACAGGGTACGGGTTTTCGAGCCGTTACTCAATTTTTGGCATTTCCGGGCCCCTTTAATAGCCGTAGAACTTCGGTACTTTCGAAACCGCATCGCACACGCTACGTGTTGACTAGCAACAATAGCATAATCCTGATGTGAAAAGCACCCTTTAATTTTTACAATTTGGATGTACACTTGTACACTTTCTTCCTCCCATCCTGTAAAAGTCTACATTGTCCTTTTCCGACCTGCGTTAGGTGATTTTTCAAAGGGCTAGCGATGCGAAATTCGCAAAAAACTTGTTTTCCTGCGTTTTTCATGGTCAGGCATAATGGATCAGCAAGATCCGAGTCGGATTATCAGCAAATTTGCATGGGACCACTGAGTAGTTTTGAAATATCGGATTGTCGTATGTGACTTTACCGTAATCCTGCTGACTTGTTGCATTTTTTTGCGGGTTCATATTGAAAAGAAATCTCAGATGAGATGACAAATCCTAAGCTAACTAGGGAAGTATCTGAACTTGCCATCGAATCTTGAAAAGTCAGATACACCATTCGACGCGCCGTGACGCGAGGATTCCAAATATGTAATAAAATCAACGGGAGCGCATAACTGGTAAAGCTGAGGGTTCAAAGTCGCAAATGACGAAAAAACAGCAACTTTGAGACCCTGTATTATCCGCGGAATGGAATTTAGTCTAAACGATTAGTGCTCCCTGTTCAACAAAAAAGCTCCAAATGAGCTATATTACATGGCTGCCAAAAATTTCCGCAAAAAAGATTTTGGAATGCAGTTGGGGGAGGCCAGCTAAGAAGATTTTCGAAATTTCTGGGTAAGATAATATTCAAAGGAAATTTTCCTGATCAAGTTATGTTCTTTTTAAAATTTTCTTCAATTCGCACAGAGCCGAAATGTATTTTGCCAACTTTGATATAAAAGCGTCCAATCCTGGTTTTGTTGCCGGAGGTTATTTTATCATCGCTGGTGCTTTTAGGCCACAAGTCAAGAAAAAGTTATTCCGAGTTTGGACATGCAAAAAGTAGGAACTGGTCAAAAAGCAAAAAATAAAAATCGTGAGGGGATCCGAACCCTGGTCATACAATCCAGAGACCCATGCGCACACCACTAGGCCACGAAACCGATGGACTGGTGCGCTGGGAGGGGCTCTTCCAGCGGCGACGGATTTCAATGTAAAACTTAAAATGCTCATAACTTTTTACCGTTATGCGCTCCCGTTGATTTTATTACATATTTGGAATCCTCGCGTCACGGCGCGTCGAATGGTGTATCTGACTTCTCAAGGTTCGATGGCAAGTTCAGATACTTCCCTAGTAAGCCTAATCTAAACCTAAGCCAAGCCTGTGCTAAGCTAAGCTGCTGCCTAAGCTAAGCCTAGCTAACCCCAAGCTAAGCTTAGCTAGCCCAAGCTAAGGATAATCCAAGCTAACCTAAGCTAAGCCTAAGCTAGGCTTAAGCTAAGCCTAAGCTAAGCCTAAGCGAGGCCTAAGCTAAGCCTAAGCTAAGTCTAAGCCAAGCCTAAGCGAAGACTAAGTAAGTCTAAGCTAAACCTACGCAAAGCCCAAGCTAAGACTAAGCCAAGCCGCCGACGCCCGGTGTCAAATTTTGGCTGACCTTCCCTTGGCAAGGCCACGGCATCCCTTCGGATGCTTGTCTCCGCTATTTTCCGTATTTTGACCCCTTCTAGACTAACATTGGAATTTTGAATTTCGTCTAGATGATTTTCAAAAGTCTAGGAAGTACAAAACAAGAAAATTTGAACTTTTGAAGGGGAATGAACAATAGGCCAGGAAGTCATGAGTGCGGCCATCAGCCTGCCGCGGCCTCTCCCATCCAGGAAATCCAGATTACTGTACGTCAGTATACCGTAGCCCCACAGCGTTATGGTAATCCGATTCGGATTTCTTAAAAGATACAGCGTTTGGTTTTAGCGTTTTGTCATCTCTATAAAAATTACGTTCACGTTTAGTCATAGCAAAAAAAAAGCTTAGAAACACTTCCTTTATCTTTGTATTAGAAAAATGAGATCCTCAGAGAAAAGTACCCCCCCCCCCCGATAATGCGAAAGAACCGCACTTCAAATTTACGGCTAGATCCCCCAAAAATACCTAAATGGGCAAAATGAGCAAGAAAAGAGCAGCAAAACTCGCTAACTACCCAAGGCAAGCTTTGGCCATTGTATAAATAATTATATTACCCACATTTTCCCGCACTACACTTTGCAAGATTTCTGCGTAAGTAATTACGTAATTATGGTAGCCAGGTACCTTCTTTTTGCCCGATACTACGCGATAATCCACATTACTTTTTCATGAGGCGCAGGTGGAAAAAGTCCAAGGTGGGAGGCCGGGCAGCGCGTAGTATTTTGCCCATTATTAGGTGCGTTTTTTTGGGTTGCCGATTGGCAGGTGAATAGAGGGATATTTTGGGGGGTTGGTTTTTCTATTGGACTGCGGAATCGGGCCATAGAATTGGCAGAAAGAGCTGAATAATCGGGTTATTCAGGTTGATCCGAGTAGTAGAGAAGTAGTAGACGTAATAAAAGACAAAGGGATAACGACAAAGCTCTGGGAATTCTTTAAAGATCTCTGCTAGCTTGCCCGCCACGGAGTTGTAAAAGTTAAGTCACTGCTGCAGTAGTGAAATAAGAATATTTGCCAAAATTGTCCGGTTTTGCATTCCGGCAGGATCTCTGCTTGCAGGCCCGAAAATGAAAATTTCTTACTAAGTGATGTAATTTGGATTTGAAGCGCGTGTTTCCACGATCCGCAAGTTTCTGCTAGATCCCTGGCACAAAACACGAGAATAGGCATGAAAACGGAGTCGGAAACTATCTGCTAGTTTGCCTACACAAAATAAAACGCTTGGGGCAGGACACCTTAAAAAAAAATCAAGAATCTCTGCTAGTTTTCCGGTAATTGAAAGGCGCGGCAGGTACAAATTTTATTAATAAGGATATTTTGCAAATTTTGCCGCGGACGCGACCCGCAACGCGTATCCAACAAAACTGGATAATTGTATGGTGTGTTTTTCGAGTTTACCAGTTTTTTCGAGCGATTGCGTCACGTGCGCGTTACGGGTCGCGTGCCTTTTTGCCAGGTTTCTGGATGCAAAAATTCTCATCACAAAACTTAACATTTTTTTTGTGCTCGTACTTGCCACTGGATATACTGAAAAACAATGTTCTGGTGACTGGGCGTCCGGTCACCAGAACATTGTTTTTCCCGGAAAAATCCAGTTTTCATGCGATTTTCCTATGAAAATCATGCAAATTATTTCGGGGTAGTGACTTTTCGGGGTAGTGACTTTCAGGTAGTGACTTTCGGTAGTGACTTTCGGGGTAGTGACTTCGGGTAGTGACTTTCGGGGTAGTGACTTTCAGGTGAGTGACTTTTCAGGTAGTGACTTTCAGGGTAGTGACTTTCGGGTAGTGACTTTCGGGGTAGTGACTTTCAGGGTAGTGACTTTTCAGGGTAGTGACTTTTCGGGGTAGTGACTTTCGGGGTAGTGACTTTCCGGGGTAGTGACTTTTCGGGGTAGTGACTTTCGGGGTAGTGACTTTCCGGGGTAGTGACTTTTCGGGGTAGTGACTTTCGGGGTAGTGACTTTACCCCGGATAACTGTAACCATTGTAGTATAAAGTTTTTGGTATTCAGTAAAAAGTACGAAATCTGCTGTCAATGTACGTTATTCCAATAACCTTGAGCAAAAAGACGTCTACCGCTATTGTCACTCGCCCCCATACGAAATTTCAATTTTGCCCGGGCGCCGTGTGGAAAAAGCGTAAGCTAAAGCCAAATCTCTCACAATACCGCCGCTTTTTGCTCGATTTGGTCGAGCACTAAATTTTCTAGGGGGCGAGCGTCGAAATGTCGAGCCGCTTTGATGAGAATGTTGAGTGGTGGGGTGGTACATTTTGTTCATCGGTGTCTGGCGGAGGCGCTTGGAAAATGACTGTAGTTGAAGC
Organism: Mesorhabditis sp. LJ9110; assembly: GCA_038088335.1. Classification (NCBI taxonomy): domain Eukaryota; kingdom Metazoa; phylum Nematoda; class Chromadorea; order Rhabditida; family Rhabditidae; genus Mesorhabditis; species Mesorhabditis sp. LJ9110. The sequence goes on along the minus strand of JBBGBA010000018.1, from coordinate 582,758 downwards.
TATCGAGAGTGTAGAAGTCAGGATACGGTAGCGGCAACCGCGTCAAAGCTGGCCTCCGCGCCGCGTTTTGCGGAGAGAAATTAGAGAGAAAGAGAGGTAGACTGCGATAGAAAAAGGGAAAAAGAGAGTGAGAGAGAAGGAGAGAAAAAGAGAAAAAAGAGTGAGTGAGAGAAAAAGAGAGTGAGAGAGAAAGAGAGAAAGAGGGAAAAAGGAGAATAAGGGAGTGTGAGAAGAGAAAGAGGGAAAAAGAGAAAAAGAGAGTGAGAGAGAAAGTCACGTCTGCCCTTGAAGGCTCATCATCAGCGTGCTATGGCTTTGTAGCTCAAATTAGCCGGCTTCCGGATATCAAGATGATTATTACTAATGGGAAAGCACAAATCCCCACCGGTAACCGGCCGGGTTTCGGGTGATCAACATCCGGAAGCGCGCCCCCGGTTGAAAGCCGGGTTGACGCATTTCGACCTATAAAAGGAGGGGGAAAAGCAGAACCCTTAGGTGCTTTAAAGTACTTTCCGCGCCGAGGGGCTTATATCTCTATCTCGTTCTCTCTTCCCCGCCTCTCTCACTCTCTCTCTCTCGCGCTCTCCCTAATTCTCTAGCCGGCGACTATAGGTTTTTCTATCATCGTCACGCAACGCAGCCGCTTGTTCCCGCTCACCAAAGCCAGTACCGCTTTGGTGCGCTCAAAATGCCCTCCAATAATTCTCATCCTCACGAGTTCCAGAACTTCGATATATCCGCTGGAAAACATGAAAATAGCACATGTTTGAGTCCAAATCCTAGCCCGACACGGTGAGTACAGGGTGAGTGCCCACGAGACCAGGATTGAATCCTAGACTTCCTAGCACTTGTTGAAATGGCAGGGTAGCGTTGGTGAGAATTTGATCAACATTTGCAGGGTAGATCCCGTTTTTACATTTTTCGGAAGGGGTTCTATTTTTTAAATTGCACCTTTAATTGACAGCTCTGGATTCCAAAATTTTAACAAATAGATATTAAAGATATTAAACAGGGAATTCGTTATTTGACGCTATTAACAATTTCTAAATACCCTGCTTTTCACAAACCGATATGCCCAGGTGACATTTAAGTCCCAAACCACAACTTTAAACTCGAGCCGACCCACAAAATTTGCATTTTTAAACACCTAAAATTTCACAATCCAAAAGGATAATTCATGACGTAATTTTGAAATTCAGAATAAAAATACCGTATTTTCATGCCAATTCTACGAGTGGTCCAAACACGAGTTACCCCACAAAAAGGCAAAGAACGGAAATTTCGGAAATTGGCGCATCCCGTAGTGTGAGCGCGGTTTTTGCAGGGCCCATTACCGTAGCCCTTTTTTGCTGCTAACTGGGGGGATAATTGGGGAGGTCCCCCGGGGAGTATTTGTGAGCGTGTGTGAATCGGGAGGAAACGAGTTTCCGGAATGTTCATTTGATTCGAGCATTTTTTTTGCAGCTGTGTGATCTATAATTGGAGTAAAATTACAGAAGCATTTTTTAGTATAAAATTCGTGATTTGGCCGGTTTAAATGGATTTATAAGCGCGAAAATCCACCTCTGGGGTCGCCTAGGTCTCGACAGGTACGTTTTACAAAAAATGGCGCCTCTTCTATTGCGTAATCGATTACGAGAGCTTAAGGTGACAGCGCTGGGTGCCCATCGCGTGTGCGTTGCGACAAAATCCGTTTGAAAACAATAAGGGGGAAAATCCATAGTTTTGGCTTTCGCGTTTCTTTAAAGCCGCGATTTTATGGAGCTGTCGAGACCTAGTAGTTTTAGGGGTCGATTTTGATAATTTCTAGCTTCCTTAAAAACGTTTCACGTAGTCTTTAGAATTTCGTTCAAGGTGCACTTTCCTGCAAAAGTCTAAACTAGCCGCACATTTTAGTTTTAAATATAATTTGGTTTCTAAGGGGTTATTTTTGCCATTTCCCGACGTTTCAATACCACCGGAACAGTCCAACCCGTTTCCGTTACGTTTCGTTTCCGAAGCCGTACTCTTGACTCTTGACCCGTACCTGCGGCCTCGACCCCAAAATGATGTCTTCCAATTTCTGTTTACATTCGGGATTGGATGGACGACGACTACATTCAAAACACGGCGGCGGCCTGGGTGGCCTTGGACTGACCGTGAACGTAAGGAGTAACGTGGGGTACTAAGGGCTTCTTAAGGAAATTTAGCATACACAAAACCCCTTCAAGGATAATTGTCGGCGCTGAACGTCTTGAGCTTGACAAGACTCTCCATCGAAAAACATGCAAAATCAAAATCGACATCCCTAAACTGTACTACCGAGAAATTCCGAACGTACTTGCAAGCGTCATTTGGCGCGTATCGTAGCGTGCGGCAACAAAAAAACCCAGTAAAACATTTCCTTGTTCCGATGCTTTATGCTTTAGGCTTTATGCCCTGGAGACTTACATTTTTCAGTCGCGGGTTTGTTCTCTGCCCCCATGCGTGCGACACTAATTGGGTAAATTTCGGCGTTGCGCCTCCGTGTCGTCATTTTTGCACGTGGACAGGTGCGAACAAGTTAAGGTCGTTTCGTGCGAAGCGAAAACGCGGCTTGGCCTCGAAGTTCAGGATCAATTTTAAATTGGCCGTACTCGCTTGGAATTGCTAACCTTTCCCGGACTACAATGCTGCCTTTTTCCTACGTCTACAATCCCCTTTATGCAACCCCAATTATCATGCTATTTTCTGAGTTCACAAAAGTACAGTCTGAAAAACCATATACCCTCATGACTCAACCCGACAATTTGCAACCTTTTAAGGGGGCCCCCAATTTGGTACTGCGAATTTTTGTAATTGTGGGGGTGGCATGGCGGAGACCGTCAAAAATTTGAACCAAATTGCCGGGTTGTCCAAAGTTCAGCCTACCTTTTTCGAAGCCTAGAACATTTGCAGGATTTTCTGACTTTCATTGAGCGGAGCCGGAAATGAAATGAGGGCCTTTTGGAAAGGACAATTCCTGCTGAAAAAGGCATTTTCGCCGCTAGGACACTTGTTTTGTATATTTCAAAATGATACCTAGCGATTTGTGAATTGGATTGGCTTGGAATTTCAAAATTTTCCTTTCCTCCCTTTCCTTTTGTTCCCGCGTAAACTGGCGTATTGCAACGTCCTGTCACGTACAGAAGAACGTGCTCAGCGGAATACAGTGTACTGTAGCGTACTAGCGTTAGTGTACAATAGCGTCATCAGCGTACTGAAGCGTACAGTAGGTACGTAACTCTCGAATCAGCGGTGCACATAGCGTATCGCAACGGACTTGAGCGCAACTACAGCGCAATAAAGCGTACAGTAGCGTACGAACGTATCTCAGCGTACACTCGCGTATATCGGCGGTAAAAAAACCACTGTAGGTACGCTGAGGTTTAACCCGTAACGTAACGTACACCATTGCAGCGTACGCTTTGTTCAGGTTTTACGAACCTTTCTTAGCCAGCCCAAAGTCCATCTCCCCTTCCTTCACCTGGTTGGACTACGGTATACCCCCCGGAGTCGCTTTTTGCGGGCCGACTCTTGGCCCTTTTCCGGGGCCCCAAGCTAGGCCACGCCCCCCAGGTGGTAGATGGCCCAAAAAAGTGCCCTCTTCAGCCTTTTCTCAGCTGGAAGGGACCGCCCAAAAATAATAGCGACACTGCTAGATAGGGTGAGAGACCGCCCCGGGTGGGCCACGACGGGGGCCCCTGCTCATTCCTGGGTGGTCGTCTTGGGCCCTGGAGGTTTTCGGGGAGTTCATTTTGTGTTGAATTTTGCAAGCTGACACTGACACTGGGATAGGACTTAGGCGTTTCGAAACCTTAGATATTTTAGCATACAAACTTTTTCCAAATTTTAATATATGTATTCACCTTCATCAGTCGACTTTCGCAGATTGAACGGGATATTCGAATTCCTTCAAGGCCCTTTAAACGTCCAGATATACCATTTGACGGGTAGCCAATTTGTCGAGACCTAGCCGATAGAGGGGTAGATCTAGAGGGGTAGATCTTTAGCTTTTCAACCCCTTTAAAGGTATAGGCCTTTAAGAAACCTTCAGAATTCGAAAACTTACACGGAAATTCAGTTTTTATTCTCTATCAAGGCCTTTAGGGGGTGCAGTTAACCGTCGCTGTCCCTTTAGAACGATTCAGCATTTCGTGCTGTAGCCTGGGCATTTTCCAAAAACCACAGCTTTGGTATAGTCTCTTTCAATAGCAGACCATGTCCCACTGTACCACACTCTAAAATGTTCCAAAATAATCCAGGCTCGATAGCGCCAAACAACCCATGAAAACATCCGTCTTAACCGCTTCGAACTCACCACCCTTTTAAGTACGTTTCATTTCCTATAGCGAACAATCAGACCCCCTTTTGAAGATTCACCGAATTCAGCTCTAAGACTTCAGACGGTAAACATGGAGCTTGGCGTAGCCCCATACCGGGCCTCGGTACTGTAGATCCCCAATAAAGGGCTATAATCCACGGGATTTGACGCAAATTTTTGTCGGTTATTGCTCATTCTCTCATTCTCTCTCACTCCCTCTTTCGCTCTCTCTCTCTCTCTCTCTCTCTCTCTCTCTCTCTCTTTGCCCTAATAGTCCCAAAGTTTCGGGCTGTTTTCGGGGATATTTTGGGGGATTTTCTAGAATTTTCTGAGGGGGTGGTGATGGCTGGTCTGGAAAAGATTAGCCGGTAGATCAAGGTCTGCCTCATGAAGCTGCTGTTTGTCTGCATTTTTAAAGTTTTTCTTTGGGAGTTGAGCTTAGCAGCGAATATTGCGGCTTTATGGCGTGCACGTTTTCGGCGTCGGCTGGGGGTACGGTAGATTTGGAGGTTCCTGATTGTTGTTTGGGTGCTGAAAAAACCGACAGGTGAATTTTCCAGGAACTTTTTCCCCTAGGGATTGATTAAGCTCGTACTTTAAATTCAGAAAAGTTCTAGATCATCGAAGATTTGCGGACTTCAACTTGTTTTGAGTTTTTTAGGGCTGAAGGGTACTGTATCATCGGGTCCGAAGTTATTACCTCGAGGTTTCGTTTCAACAATTTCTCTCTCTCTCTCTCACGCTCTCACTCGCTCACTCTTATCTCCCTTGCTCGCACTCTCTCTGCCTCTCTCTCTATCCGTCTCTCTCTAACCTTGACCTCTGCTCCAAACATTCTAGTGGACCTCATCCTCGTCCTCGTCGACGTCGTCGCCCAATTTCCGGTCACCCCCACGCAGTTTTTTAGGGCTGGTCAGATGGTGTTTTTTCATCAGAAGCTGCACACCGAAGGGTTGATTTTTGGCTTTAAGGAGATCATGAGAGCTTCTGGCACACGGCCAAGATGTCGCTCTCAAGATCAAAAAAATGCAAATTGCCGGGGATTTTCTGTACCAAGAAGCGGAAGTCACGATGAGCCGATCATGTTTTGCAGCTTTTTACGGTGATAAAATGAACATCCCCAGGATTATTCATAAGGTACACCAACCGGATGACCCCCCAGCGACTACATCCGCGTTTCATCTTCTGACTCTTATATCCCCCCGGAAATCGCTCATCTAATCTATGCGCCACGGCACGTTCTTCTGAGATTAAGCCTAATAGACCCCCAGTGAAACTGGTAGGTAATTGGCGACTATAAGCCCGGGGGCTCCCGGGGGTCGGGAGCGGAAGATGAAAATGTACATTCGACACCTCGGTACGAGAAGCGAATCATCCTCAGATCCAGGAAAATTCTCATGAATCTCCTGCTTACAGCTTGTCGGAATTGATTTCAATGCAAAGCCCGGATCGGCATTTCCCCTAGCGACACTTTGGCATTTGCATGCGGGGATTGTGGCGGTTTAGCATGGGGTTACGGTGCCCCGTTCTAAGTCTTTTTCCGGAATCTTCTTAAGCTTGATGGTTTTGCCCTTTGCAATCAGCAAAGGTGTGATTGTGGCATGGGATTCCGGATCTCATGTCTGGGATGCTGTACTAGGTGGTGGTTTTGTGAATTTCTATTAGGAGGTGTCACCGATAATGATTTTCCAAAAATTCAAATTTTAGTAAAATGAGAGAGAGGGAGCGAGAGAGCGAGATAGAGACGGAGAGGGCGAGCGAGAGAGAAACCGTATGAGTGAGAGCGAGAGTTTGAGAGTGAGTGTGAGTGAGAGCGAGAGCGAGAGAAAGTGTGAGAGAGAAAGAGAGAAGCTGCCTTGTTTTCGAAGCTCTTTGGCCTCACCACTACCCTGTATTAATAATCCTCAAATTTGCTCTTAGCCGGCTTTTCCTCTGATCTTTAGCAATTTACAAAAATTGTGAGAAAAATGCTTCTAAACCACATCAATTTCCGGAAATCCAAAAATGATATTTTTGCATTTTCCGATCAAAAGTCAGCTCAGACGGATTATTTACAAATTGCCGTCCATGGGCATCTCGGTGTAAAAAGCACGGAGCACAGACTAATCCTCGAAATGGTCAACAAACCGCTTGTTGACATCCGACCGCCACTCGACCGGTAATCTGCCAAAACGCCCCTGCTATGAATACCCTAAAAAATTGCAGATCAGCACTCCCTCCCCTCTCTCTCTCTCGTCTCTCTCTCTCTCTCTCGCAGCAATGACTTGAAGTTTTTGGTCGCGCCGCCAGGCCGTTGGAAGACCAAAACAAGTTGCTGGGTCCCTAGATTGTGCTCAGGTGGTGGTACAGTAACCCTCTCGACAAAATGGCTTCCGATTAGAAACATTTTGCTCTTTCTGCTGAGCCCTATCAAATATCGCGTTTCCTAAGGTTTCCTAAGCGGTTTGGCCTTTCAAGGAGTATCCTGCAAAAAGATGTTGATTTTGGCGGGTCAAAGGATGTCTGGCTTTTGTGGTGCTTCATTTTTGGGGACTACGGTAGATTTTTGAAGACCTGAGTTTTGTTCGGGGGCTTGATCTCTCGCTCTCTTTCTCTCTCTCTCTCCCTCCCCCTCTCTTCCTTTCTCTCTCAAGCACTCACTCTCGCTCTCTCTCCCTCTCTCTCGCTTTCCCATCCGAAATCTCGCTATTATTGAGTTTTTGACCCGCAGAAAGACCTAAAAATCTAGTTACGGTAACCAATTAGCGCCTCCGGTTTCGAATTCCATTTTCGGCCAAATAACGCCAATTTCCTGTAGTTTGCTACAGTATTGCCGGGGGCGAGCCGTAGTGGAATTCGACCTTTTCCATTTGTTTCCGCTTTTATAGGATCTTGATCAGCGAGGAAATGTCGGGATTTGGACAACTAGAGAATTTTGGTCTCTCTCCCTCTCTCTCCCTCACTCTCTCTATCCGTCGCTCACTCTCGCTGTCTACTTTCTTTTGCTTTTAATTTTCAGATTTCTAAAATCATTGTTACTGTCACGTTCCCTTTAATTCCTCCCATTTTTCAACTTTTTCAACGAATTAAAATCGATTAAATCCACGCGCTCCGAGGGCAAACATGAAAAACCGGGCTTTACCCCCGTGAAGCCCGGTTTTGTAGTTTTCTCACGGTACACCGCCCCATCCAACATGGGCACCGTTTAGGATCTCTGATTTCAGCAGCCAAAATGTCTCACATGGGCGTTGTTCTCGAACTTGCCGCTGTCCTAGCTGGTCGCCAGAAGCCAAATTTTGAGAAGCCGCCCATCCGCTTAAAAACCCATGTTTTCCAAATTTTTCCCAAATCTTCTTGAGTTTTGCCATGTGACCCAGCAGCCCATGCAACTCTTCTCGGCACCCATTTTTTTGCGCCCGGATTTTAGCGTACTACCATCGTAATTTGTTTTGTCGCGTAGGCAAGAGCGCCGCGACACCCCTCGGGGGATTGGCCGGTCAACGATCTACAGCTTCCAGCCGGGTCAGGCGGCCATTCTCGGGATTTCCACGGATTTGCGGTGCTCGGGCTGTGCTTTCACTTGAAAGGTTGCATGGAATGAAAGGGAAATCCGAGAAATATTAAAACAGCTAGAGCGTACTTGGGCGGGCAAAACGACTTGAGCGATCAAAGTCATAGATGACAACCTTTTCGTGGGTTTAAAGGAAGTAGGAACCTTCAGGATTCGGCTAGGTCTCGACAGTTACGCTATGCTCCAAATGACATTTAGCAGCTTTTACCTATATCATCTAAAGGACGTGGCGCTGATTGGTCATAATTTGCCTCATGCTCAATTGTCGAGACCTAGGCAGGGTAAGGGGTGGTTTTTGGTACCTTCTTACCCTTATAAAATGTCTGTTTTGCGGTTTTTTTCACATGGCGTCTCACGTGGCCAGATCATGTAGCGTACCGTTCTTACCCGAGAATCGATAGATGATCCTAATCCGATAGAGGGCTTTTCACCTTCTTATCGGATTTCTTGTAGGTTAAGGCCGGCTTCGACATAACGTACCCGGGCCAAAATAAGCGGCCTGATTTTTGGTATTTTCTCTTTCTTCGAATGGCAGCGGCCACTTGAAAGTTTTTAGGTTAAGAAGGTTTTTAATTATTTCAGGTTTTAGGATTTTTCTGTTTAGTGACTACCGTCTTAAATTCCGAGATGGCCTTTGCTAGCTTGCTTTGACGTTTCGAACCTATAAAAACTCAGCTACAGAATCAAGTTTTTAGCGGCTTAAAAATTTCCGGTATCATCTCGAACAGGGAATCCAAAAACACCTTCAAGTAATCCTAAGGATCCTTCTAAAAATATTTAGATAATGGCCGGTGAGCTGTCCACCGCCTCCAAAGTTCGTGCAAGTTCGCTTTTCTGGAAAAATTGGTCACTAAGTTTTGGATTTGTCGGCACCCGGGAGTCTCTCTCTCTCTCTCTCTCTCTCTCTCTCTCTCTTTCTCTCTCTCTCTATCTATCTCTATCTCTCTCTCTCTCTATTTCTTCCCCCTCTCTCTCACTCACGCTCTCTCCCGCTCTTTTCGACAGTGGTAAAGCACAAAAATTTGCCTTTTTTTGCCGGATTAGAATGTAGTACTCCTCCACCCCACTCACTTAGTACATCGTGTCCAGGTTGTTCAACCGGAAAGGGTGTTCTCCCCGTGTATGAATTAAACGGGGCGGAGATGGATTTGGACTTGCTAATCCCCGCTTTGATTGTTTATTCCAAAGCCCAGCAATTTCTTAGAACAAGTTTTGAGAGAGCGAGAGAGAGAGACAGAGAAAGAGATAGAGAGCCTATTATCCTCAAGATATCTGTTTTTGTAGAAAATAATTGGGGTTTTTCATAATACGGAGGATTGGCCATGTACCAGACTCGAAAAGGTTGCTCTAGCCAAATCGCCAGGGGTTCAGTTTTGATTCTGAATACCGAGTTTTCAACCGGATGTAAACGCCCGAGCGTTGTTTGGTTGGCCGTTATTTGCGGCAGTCAGCGCACAAAATCAGGGTGTCCAGTGGAGCCTTGCGTATTCTAAGCTTTGACTACGCAAAGCTCTGCTACACTCCTGCATACGTTTACTGAGGAAATTTCTGGTGTCCCTATCCCTTTAAATATTTGAGAACCGTTGATATCTTTTATTGAAATTTAAATAATGTTTGACTGGATACTTCGTATCTAATAATTGAATTGAATGAATCAAGTGCCAAGCTTTGAACCAATATTCAAATTTTCCAGTCCAAAACAAACCTCAAATTACCCCCCGACTCTCCCAGGTTTTCTTAAAAACAAGAAAAACCCAGCAAACATAAAATCCACAGCCTCCCAGCAAACCACAAATTCTCGAACTACCAAACTTTTGCTCCCAGCCAGTCTTCACACGCAAGAATGGCCACGGTCCAACCTCTGCGAAAAACCGGGAAAAAGCCTGCTTTGCCGCCGGCCATTCAAATTTTTCTCCAGGGTCTATGGGAATTTTGGCTATTTTGAAGTCATTTTTTGGCGATGCAAGTTCGAGCGTTCACATCGTAAAATGTGGACGATTCTGGCCCGTTGTAAAGCTGAAGGATCTCCGTCGTAGGACCCAAATTATTACCCGGCTCTGGCAGGTTTCGCACATTATTTGGGTGTGCAAGCGCGGAGCAAATCGGAACGGAATTTTTGATTTGAACATCTGGTCCTACTCAAAAATCCGTGGGCGGACGCGAATTTGTTTTCTGCGGTCGATCACGGAATTCCAGATCTGGGAGGATTTGTCATTTTGGTATTGTGTGTTGGTGAAAAATTTAGTATTTCTGCTGGTAGTTGGATTTAAGAGGAATTCGATGGAAAGGGTGTTCTGTAGCGAATTGGCTTGTTTTTCTAGAAATGATTTTTGAATTTTTAGATTCTAGATTTATAAGTTTTTTGAATTTTTCGGTTTTTGAATTTTGTGCTCTTTTTTTATTTGAATGTTAAGTTTTTAGACCAATCTTAATTTACTTTTATTAGTTTTGGAGCTTGAAAATTACAGTGCCTCCTCGTATTTCTCTTTATCATGAAAGTCTTAAATTCCTTTTATAATTTTTTGATTTTAATTTTGCTCTTTTTAATAAAAAATGACGAATGTAAAATTTTGAAGTTCAGGGATTTTAGAACAATTTTAAAATTTTAAAATTTAAAAAAAATTTGAATTTTTGCAGAAGTGTACATTTGACTTTTACATCGAACTATGCATAATCGACTCACCCAAGGTACGTCTAGACCGGCTGGACCCGGAATACTTTTGCAAAAATTCAATTACCATTTTTCCATTTTTACTGCTAACCTCACCTACGCATTTCGATGATTTCAGCCCGGTATTGGCATTTTTCTCCTTCAATTGGAATTATAGCATTTTTCCAAGCCTGTCTGCTCATCCCTATAATTGAATCAGGCAGATATATCGGGTACCAAAACGGTACACGGAAGTTAACGCCCCGCTTATCCTACAGTATCCCTATTTTGGCCCAGTTGCAAGTACGAATTAAAAGTCTCCAAGCGGCGTCGAAAAAAGAAAGTTCTACGTATTCCCGCCCGACCGATCCCCGCATTTTTTCGAAAATCCCTCTGAAAAACTCGAATTAGCGTGTGACGAACATGGGAGGCCTAAATTCGATTAGACAAACCGACAAAAGGGGGCGTGGCCCCGACGGTACATACTTTTCCGGGCCCTTCCCCCGGGGGGCGGGCTGCCAAAAGTCCTGATGCGCTACCTTTTTCGACCGGATTTTCCACGGGGCTTCCGCATTTCGCATAATCTGCTCCGGGCTACAGACAATGTCCAAAGTCTAGGTACGGATTTTTGGGATCTAAGTTTCATAGAAAACAGATGGGATTGGACGAGACCTTCCGGACAACTTTTCCAAAGAAATCCTGCAGACGCTTGCCACCTACCGTAGTCTGCATTTTGATTATCTCCAATATCCGCGGCTCTGGCTAAATTTGTTTTATTCTCACGCTATCTATCGCTCGCTCTCTCGCTCTCTCTCTCTCTCTCTCTCTCTCGCTCTTTCCATAGCTTGAATCACAATTCACTTAAAGCCCCGATACCCCAAAATCTTGCTATTCTAGCTATTCACTTTTCGTCGTGCTTCTCCTCATCAAAATGAGCAAGGTAACGCCTATTTTGTTTATTATTTACTTCCTCCCTTCCCCCAGCTGACCGCACAAACCATAAAAAGTGAGTTATTTTGCGGGTGGGGGCCTCTATTTATGCCCGCATCGGATTATCCCCCGCGCCTCTGAAAACCCAGATCCGGCCGGTCTTTATGCTGTCTGGGTGGCTCTTTTTGGGAAAAAACTGACCCGGGTACTGTAAGCTTTAAAAAGTCAGAATTTTCCATAATTTTGTGGATTTTGAATTTTGGATTTTTTATTTATTCTCGTGGTAGCTACCGTACCCATAAATTGCACTGAAGGCCTGCTAGCAGAGAAACTTTAGGAATACTTGAAAAGCCCCGATTTGAGGGCAAACCAGCGGAGATTATCTAGGAATTTGGAAGGCAAGCTAGCAGAGATCCTTGCGGAATTTTCGGTCATTTTGGAAAGCGCGGAAAAGGGCAAACTAGCCGACAAGCTTTAGGAATTTCTAGAAGGCCATGATTTAGAAGGGAGCTAGCAGAGAATTTGGGGAACTTTTACAACCCGTTCCCAAAAACTTAACTTTGATACCCATGACCGGCACCTCATTCCACAAGTACATTGGACTTTCCGTGCTGCCCCGATTTTCGCTTCCCAATATTAACCGGACGTCATTACGGCTCACCATGCAAAAAGGTCGTTTCCTGTCGTTTACCGTAATCCGTCTGCTTCACGTCAACGAGTGTTCCCGATGGTGTTCGCGCTAAAACCCCCAATTACCGTATCCTGGTCAGCGGCCAATTTCCGGGAATTAATGGCGAGTAGCTTTTCCTGCTTTTTAGTTTTGCTAATCGGCCCGATTCACGGCGGGCGCTCACAACCTCGTGCTCATTTTCCGGTGCTTCTCGTAATTACGTTTGCTGGTTGGGAAATCGGGCACTTTCTAATATTTTGCTCACCATTTTGCTCATCAAGTCTCAAAATTTTGCTTAACCGAAGCTAGCCTAAGATAAGCCTACGCAGGCCTAAGCCAAGTTTCATCTAAGCCTTAGCTAAGGCTAAGCTAAGACTTATCTAAGCCGACATTAAGCCAAGCCTAAGAAAAACCGAAGTTAGGCCTAAGAAAATCTTAAGCTGGGCCCAAGCGAAGCCAAAATTTCCTAAGCTAAGCGTAAGCTGGGTCAAAGCCTAAGCTACCATACCATATCTACCAAATTCCACCAAATTCACCCACTCACGAGCTCGTGCTCCAAATCGCATCTTACTCTGGGAAATCTGCCATTATTTTTGATCCGCTAAATTTCCTAATTTCTTTTTTAATTCACAGGCCGTTAATATGATCCAATTTTTGCATTGCTATGTTGTTGCTGCGGTGTGGGGGTGTGTGCTCATTTTTGGCGGTGTTCCGCTAATTCGCATTACCGAGTTACCGTAGCCCGCCAGAAAATCGGGTCTGAATCGGCCCAAAATTTTGTGGTTTATGCTTCTCGGTGAGACTCCGTTCGAAACCAAAGAACTGGGGGCGCCTAAGTATTTTTACAATTTTGAAAATTTAATTTCAGCCAAAGCCATCGAGGTTTATATAAATTTTTGATGACATATGTTTTTAGTTCCGCGTGCTACTTCACTCACAATTCTAAGCGGATTTTTTTCCCGGTACTTAATGTTACTGGAAGTCAAAAATGAGGGCAAAGCATCATATTTTTATATTTTCAACTTAAATTTTTTGATAGGAATAGCGACCAGAAGCTAATTTCTTGCCTAAACCGCCATCCCCCAGCGATATTGCTCCAGAACCCAATTTACATTCTCCTTTTCTGTTTTTTTAGGGGGTAAGCGTACTTCGATTTTATAGTTTTTTCTCTTCGCCATTTTAGGGCTTTTTGCAATTCTTTTGAGATGTTTAGAAAAATTGGTGAACCTTATTTCTCACAAAACAAAGATGAACAGAGCGACCAGGAGAGCGAGAGAGAGAGAGAGAGAGAGAGAGAGAGAGAGAAAAGAGAGAGAAAGCGAGAGAGAGAGAAAGTGAGAGAGAGAGAGAGAGAAAGTGTTAGTGAGCGAGAGATAGAGAAAGATCCAGCCTCAAATCCTCCGGGTTACGGTAGAACCATCTGGGTACGGTGTAGTCGTGGGATCCATAAATCCCCTCGACACCAGTTACATCACCTGGCCCCATCCCTTTAATGCCGGATAATCTATCATAGAGCCGAGCAAATCTCACTGTCCGTGAGCCGATCCCAAGGCTTAAGAAAATCCTCGGTATCCTTTTTGTAGCTCGTTTTGAGCCATTATTTGTGAGCATATTTATGTACTTGTCTTCCACATTTTTCTCGTTTTTTTCGAAACGACTTCAGCTAAAAATTCTACATTTTTCCAGATGCGAAGTCTACTTCACTTTACGATACTCTTGTTACTCAGCTGTACAGTACTTGTCAATGGACACCATGACCCGACACACCATGCAAATCACCCGAAGGCGATCAGCTTCGGCAACCACGTCCTCGCCCAGCCGTATGAAGTTGTGGACGAATGGGAGCTGGTCGATCCGGATGAGGAGTCATTTTACTATGATGAGGAAGAGGCTGAGCCAGGTGGGTAAAGTTTTTAATGCTTTCGAAAAGGCAAGGTATCGCTAGTGTAGATGTATACGTCTAGAAATTCCCAAGATTCTATTTCTTCGCGCTCTCTCTCGCTATCTCTTTCTCTCTCCCTCGCACTCTGATTATCTCTCGTCTTCGCTCATTCTTTCTCTCGTTCTCCGATCCTCCTTTTTAGCTCTTCATTCTCATGCTCACTGTCTCTCACGCCTTTTCTCGCTCTTTCGTTTTCTCCAACCCACTAAGGCTGTCACTGTCCCTTTAGAATCTTTGGAGAGTTTTGCAAACATTTATAGCTAGCGCTCACTATATCCATCCCTTTCTCTCGCTCTCACTCTCTCTCTCTCTCTGTCTCATTCTAGCTCTCTCTCTCTCTCGCTCTCTCTCTCCCTCGTTCTCTCCGATTTTTTGAACTTCTGATGAATCATTTGATCAGTTTTTTTGCAAATGATCACTTTCCTATCCGAACGCCCGTTCCATCCCCCAAAACCCGTACTTTCGGTTTCCTGGAATCTTGTGCCTTTCCACGTCAAAAACTTTCCCATATTAGCAAATTCGCCGAATTTCCCCCCAGTCCCAGGCCCCGATTTTAACACACATCGCCTTTTGCGAGAATGCTTTTGGCATCAGTGCAAAACTGGTTTTCCCAGAAAATTCAAAGTTCCACAAGTTGGGCAGGAGTACGGTGTGACGTCGGGCTAGAATTTAGGGGGGCAGAAAGTTTGGTAGGTAGGGAACGGCGAACTTTTTGTATAGGTTTTGGTCAAGGAAAACAAAGATCTTTGAAGAATTAATGTACGAAGAAAAATTGTATTAAAATAGCTAGTGAGGGAGTAGCTAGGATAAAAAACCATTAAAAACGAAAAAAAGTCGAAATAGTCGTCAAAATTACCGTAACCCGGACCACCAAAAAATTCAAGACGCACTTTACAAAACCCTCACCAAATTTTTGCAATTTCAGTAGCTCCCCGGAAGACGGTGGTCCGCGGTTTACGGCCCATGGAAATTTTCAAGCATAAGCACCGGCTACACCGGACCTATAGACACGAGCGAAAGCGAGACCATTTTCGTGATCGTTGAGCTGGTTTTGTGCGTTACATTCCGATATCACTCTACCGTAACCTCAGAATTTGGTCAATTTTAATTGTCATTTTTTGGATTTCTCTACCGTTCTCTCTAAGTCTCTCTCTCTCTCTCTCTCTCTCCTCTCTCTCTGTCTCTCTTAAGATCTGATATTTCCATTTTACGCAAATTCTTCTTTTTTGATTTTCATTGTTATTTTGTTACCTTAACCCACCTGCTCCATTCATAAATTTTTATTTTGCGAATATTTAACGAAAATTATGGCTGTTACCGTACACTCGCAAGCGCGTGTATAGACGTAGAACGGAAGGCGCCAAAATCTGGCTAATCAAATTATCCCCTCCATTCCGTTTTGCTCTGGCTCGTACGTCAGCGGAAACTCGCGGAACCTGCTCGCAAAAAGTGCAAAAAGATATCCACCGCATATAATGGGAAAAAGGGATGTACAGTGGTCGTGTTTGGCTGACTACATCAAATTTTGTGAAAATATGAGGATTATTTTGGAAATCCCGGGAATTTTACTAACCCGGCTCGGCCCTTATGGATTTCCGGGAAGCGGCTACAGTACCCCGTGCAGCCTAGAGACAAAAACAGGGCAATAAGCACGTTGTTTTGCAGGGGATTTTTGAACATTCGGGTGCCGGGAGCTTGTAAGTGTAAGTATTTTTGAAAGTGCAGATGAAGCTTTTCGTACTTTTTAAAATAAGGTTTGCAAAAATTCAAATTTGTTCATTTCAATTCAGTCGATTTTTATTTTGAATCGTTTTCTAGCTAGTTTTATGCAAAGTTTTTGGGGCCAGTTTGACCGCTTAAACACACGCTCGAAGTCAGTTTGAGCCGTCTAGGTTTTGTATACAGAGTTATAATGATTTTTACCGCCAGTCAAATTTTAGAAGCTTTTAGCAACCGAATTTTAACTAAATTAAAATTGAAGCAGTTTTCCGGTTGTTCTAAACCAGACTAAAATTGTTAAACCGGCTTTAAAGCTCTGTCTAACCAGCTTATTTTCTAAGGCTTTAAAAGCTATTTAAAAGTCCCTAAGGGCCTGGAAAAACGCTTCTTCTTAAAGATACCTATATGCATAGTTTAGTTGTGCTATTTGACTTATTTTCAGCTGCCTTAGCAGCAGACTGGTGAACTTTAAGGACGCTCCCCAGCACTAGACCTACCGCACCGAAATCAGGCCGTCTAGACGCCGGGCTATTCCAGTCACTCATTATATCGGGGGGAGCGGAAATTCCCGAATTTCCCTCGTCAAAGTAGTTCCTAAAATTGGCAGAGTTTGTACACCAGATAAGGGCAACCACTGGTCTTCATATATCCAGGCGTTTCCGAGGCTTTGCAGTACTATGAATGCGAAAAACAAAAAAAAACCGATTGAAACCTCGAATCAAATTAAAGTTAATTCACCAAAAATTTTCGCAACCTCTCTGCTAGCAGGCCTTCATACCTTTATTGCAGGCTGCCTACCGACCGAGGACGGCGAGGAGACATACGAGTGTCCGCGAGATAAACCGGGCGAGCCGCTGGTCTGCATACATCAATGGCAATTTTGCGATCGAGTAAGTCAAAAAAATCGGCGTTGAATTCGTCGGGTCATTGGCAAAAACCAGAGTCTATATGCACGTTTTCAGATCCTCGACTGTCCTAACGGGAAAGACGAGCCGCCGTTGCATTGTCTCTTCAAAGCAGCGGTGAGTTTGGTCGAAATTAGGGCAGACTGGCAGTGATCCTTAGGGAGGGCGAATCAAAGCTAAATTTCCCCACTTTCAGTTAGACGAAAAGTTGATGGAAAGCGGGCAACGGACGCAGAGCCTCTTCCAGCCCCATCACAGATTGAGGCATCATGCGCCGGCCGACATCCATGTCGGACATCACAAGATTTTTGTCGGAAGGAAGCACGAACCGAATTCAAGCCGATGATAATCTACAGTTCGAAAAAGATGACGTCGGCCTCGATCTCGACCAGTTCAAGAAGTTCAGAAGCTGGGCTTCGAGCCTCAAACCTGTCAGATCGAGTCGTTGATAGTATCCGGTCGTAGCCGTAAGTACGTGATACACCGTCCCTTGCGTACTGTCAAGTAGTAAGCTGTATTCAGCCGTACTGCTCCGTATTCTAAGGTATTACTACTCCACCGTACCCGGTAATCGCTAGAAGTTTTTTGACTAAAGGGACAGTACCGGCAAGCACCAAAATTCCGCTACACCCCACTTTACGGACATTTCTTGCTGGCACCGTCCCTTTAAGACCTACCAAATTACGAGTCTTTCGTTTTCACGGCATATCAACCGTATTTTCTGTAATAATTTGGCCATTTTACTTGTTAAACTCAGGTCTAACTGTCTCAAGGAGTATACGGTAATCAGGGTATTTTCTGTCACCCTGTATTGTTTGTGACGATTTGCATATCGTAATCGTTTAATAGCCGCTAGTAGACCTTTTAAAGGGATTGGCAAGCTTCCCCAAAAATTGCTGCTAGTTGCCAATTCTTTTAATCTTAAAAATCGCTAGTTTTTCGTCTGTGAGAGTACTGTAATCTATTTGTGTGTTTTTAGATAATTGTCCCTTGCCAAATTATTCGATTTGCATGTAAATTAATTCCATACTTTAGTATCTATATATTTATACAAAATTGTGATCCCCGCCCTCAACTACCCACACTTATCCCGGATTCTGGCGCCCCGTTCACTCATCACCCATTCACTCATTTCTGCAGCCCTTTCGCTTGCATTTATTTGTCATTATTTATTTAGAATTCCCCTCGTTTTTCGGTCTATTAATTATCCCCCGATCCTGGAAATTCCTAGAAAATGTATGGACTCAATTAAGAAAGAATTTTTAGTGCTGGGAAGCATTTTTCGACGGAAGCGCGTGAGTGGAAAAAGGGAAAACAAGGAAAAATAAGACTTGGTATTTCCTAAGCCTAAGCTAACAAGGGAAGTGCACGACCGGCCCACGAGAAATCGACACGAGACATAGTGGAGCTGATAGAATCGGACACGGGGATTCCGAATCTGTAATCAGAATTTGCTAAATAAAACGGAGAAAAAAGTTATGAAGCTTCAAAGTTGGCAAAATCGCCCAAAATAGGACTTTTATGGGCCTGTAAAGGCCCAGGGAATGAAAATTTGCCACAACCCATTAGTGCATCTTGTTCAGCAGAAAAAGCGCTTTCGAATGAGCTATCTTACTTCTAGTTTACGATGATTTCGGAAAATCTCTTCTATGAACTTGACAGGCCATACCCTTGCCGTAAATCCAAAAACTTTTTTCAGTGAATTGTTTGCAAATGCTACGTATTAGAGCTCATTCGAAAGCGCTTTTTCTGCTGAACAAGCTGCACTAATTCTTTTCTCCTCAATTCCGTTCCACCGGTTTTTACGGGCCCTTAAAGGTACGGTTTTTGGCGATTTTGCCAACTTTGAAGCTTCATAACTTTTTTCTCCGTTTTATTTAGCAAATTCTGATTACAGATTTGGAATCCCCGTATCCGATTCTATCCGATCGTCTATGTCTCGTGTCGATTTCTCGTGGGCCGATCGTGCACTTCCCTTGTAAGACTAATCTAAGCCTAGGCTAAGCCCAAGCTCGGGGTAAGCTTAAGCCTGAGGCAAAACTTAAGCTAAGCCAATCCTAAGCTAAACCTAAGTCCGCCTAAGCGTATGTTTTATCGAAAAGCGAAATCGGACTCGCATAAATCTCTCTAAAATCATGCACTTTTGATCCCCTTTTCTCTGCTCCATGATCGTCGGATTCGAGATTTTCGATTAAAGCGCATCATTGTTGGCCAGACTGGTCCAAAAAACAGCCTAAAGCTGAAGTACTTGCCAATAGCTCGGCTGTATTTTGGATGTATTTGTGTGCCAAATTCTGGGCTTATCGCGCCGACTAGGCTCTTCATCCCCCCAAGGGAAGGAAGAAACCATGAAAACGGCAAAACATCAAATAACTCGAACGCGGTTTCCCGTCGAAAAGATTAGGTGCTTCCCAGCACACACGTGCCCTCCGGCACTCATTCAGGACAAATTAAAGCAAAATCCCCCGGCTGTGTTTTGGTGCTGTCCGGGAAATGCCGCGTGTCGAACCTTGTGGGGGGATCTGACCCTGGTTAAATCGCAAAAAAATGGAGAAAATCACGCATTAATGGCAATGAGAAAATCCTTAAGAATCTCTGCTGGTTGGTTGAGATTCTAGAGGCTCTAGCAGAAAACTGAGGAAAAGGGGAATTGACCCTGAGGCTCTGCATTTTCTCCATTGATCTCTGCTTGCTTGCCCTTGACCGGGGCAACTGCAATGGATTTTCCCCAAAGATCACCGCTAGCTAGCCGCAAATTTTACAAAGTACAGGCACTTCTTTCCATTCCAAGCTAGCAGAGATCATTTAGATAGGGATTTCTCTAAGGATTTCCGCTAGCTTACCTAGTTCCGTCCTTATCCCTTAGATGACTCTTTTCATCAATGAGTTTTGCGAGATCGCCCCTCTCCCCAACAATCTTTGCTAGCTTGCCGTAAGGTCAAGGCACCATCTCTTTAAAATGCCCCGATTGATCTCCTCATAAACCCAAACCTCAGAAATCAAAACGCCACCTCAACCTTATTCCTATGCCTTGATTCTGCCAAGTCCTACGCAAGGATGTATTTATTTTTGTACATATCCGCTTTGATGTATATCATTTATTTTAGGAACAGAAAAGATACGAGAGAGAGAGCCAAAATATGAATAAAAATATATTATATCAATGATTGGACACGAAAAACGCACAGGAATCGAAAAACATGAACAAAATAAGGAAAATCAGAGGTGACCCGAAAATGTGGATTGGAAAATGGGGGGAAATTCATGGAAATTCAATTAAAAATGAGACCTCAAACGTTTACGCTGTGTAGTAATTAGGAATGGCGCAGTGGTCTTAAAGGAACGTACAAGACATTGATATCGATTTTTCATCGCTCAACAATATGCAGAAGAATCCATACGCAAGAATCCTTACATCCCTTGCTGCACCCTCGGATAAAAATCACGAAAAATTACGGTAGATTTGATCAAAATTTGATATAATCAAATTGATGAAAAATAAATAGAGAACTAGTAAGCACCGATTGTTTTAGGCAAAGTTTGCATATATGCGTCGCGGGAGTTTTGTTTGTTTGGCATTTGGAACATCCAACAGTAGAGGAAAAAGCGGAAGGACGAATGAAATGGAATTGTGGTAATGGGCTAAAAATGGTACGAAAATTTCTTAATAGTTTTTTAGCTTGTGGAGATAGATTTCTGCTTAAACTTGTTTCGCTTAGCCCTAAAATTTTGAATTTTGTTTAGATTAATTTGACTCAATTCACAAGTATAAAACGCGTTAATTGTTTAGGTTGTTATCCTTTTCACTTAAAATTTAAAGTATATTTAAAGCATATTTAAACAATGCTAGTGGCAAACTCCGAGTTGATCTGCGCGGATCCATTAGGTGCAGGGGCAGGGACACGCGGGGGATCGGG
This sequence comes from Mesorhabditis sp. LJ9110, assembly GCA_038088335.1. Lineage (NCBI taxonomy): Eukaryota > Metazoa > Nematoda > Chromadorea > Rhabditida > Rhabditidae > Mesorhabditis > Mesorhabditis sp. LJ9110. The sequence continues at coordinate 562,154 of JBBGBA010000018.1, read as the reverse complement.
TTGAGAGGAGCCATTTGAGGAGGAGATCGAGTAATTGGCAGAATCATCTTGTCTCGGTCCTCCCATCATTTTCATCGACCGTATCCCACTGCCACCAGGTGCCCGTTTTTGTAGCGTCCTGTCCCCATAGATCGGATCCGGATCGGGGGTGGCCAGGATTCCGGTGGTGGTCGTCGATTGGAGTGTACCGTACAGGTTACGCCTGGAGATCCGGGGGGGGTGTGGTTGGTTAGAGTAGTTAGTGGAGGAGCCTGGAAAAGGAGGGGATTAAAGGGATGGTGTCAGCAAATTCCCCCACTGATCCTCTAGATTCCTACGAAATCTTTTCTTATGGGCCTCCACTATAAGGGGATGATACCCTTAACATTTCCTAGCTTTTTTGCACTTTTCTGGATCCGCTTAAACGCAAAAAATTCTGCAATGATGCCTGCTAGGTTGGCTGATTTATCAAATTCCCGGAAAGGGTTCTGCTAGCCGGCCTCCATCTCATTAATAACCAGTTTGTCAGAAACATTGCAAACAAACTAATGGAATCCAAGTTTTCCGCAAGGAACTCTGCTAGCCTGGCCTAAATCGTCTGCCGCGGAATCGACAATGCTTTCATTCCGCTTTCCCCAAAGGATCCCAGCCAGAATGCCTCTTGATAATTCAAGTCGCTCGGACCCCGCCCTATTACTCAAAGAATCACCGCTAACTTGCCCAAATTTTTACTTGCCTGAACACAATTTGTACGTTTTTGAATTTTTACCTTGAGAAGTGTGAGTGGAAGTCGGCGTAAAGCAGTGGTTATCCTGTTGAGATGACGATGTGGAGATGGTGCCGACGGCTGATGAGGCGGAGGACTGAAAATTGGAGGGGTAATTTGAAGCGGGCAGAAGCGTTTTGGACAATTTTGTTAAGCGGTGTGACGGGTTGTTAAGAAATTAGAAAGTGATTTTTTTTAGTTTAGCCAGAAGTTTTAGAAAAATCAGCATGGGGCAGCGAGGATACACAAAGTTAAACTTTTAAATTTTGTGTTTTTAATGGAAAACAAAAGATCGGGTTTTTAATACATTTATGTTACTCTATCTACGTAAAATTCAATTTTTGCTAAATTTTTAAGTTAGTTAGACGCTGTCAACAAGAAAACGACGTAAAGAGTGGACACTCAGACATAGAAAACCAACTCTTCAAATGTACAGGAATTGGTCGGGATCCTCCTTTTCTGTCTGTAAACAAAAAAATAATTCCACTTGTTCTAATTTAACCTCTCTCTCTCTCTCTCTCTCTCTCTCTCTCTCCCTCTCTCACTCCCTCTCTCACTCTGTCTCACTCTCTCGTTTTTCTTTCTTGGTCTAGACACTACGACAGGCATCATGAGCTAAACTTTTCGTCCCAAAATACCGGCCATATTGGGGCCCGTTTTTTGCCCTAGATGATTTTTTAAATCCGGCAATATTGCAAAAATCGCGCAGGGCGAAGGCCAAAACTTTTCAGCTTTGTTTGGTACAAACCGCGGCTAGTCCAACAATTTCGGGAAGTGCTGGAATGAGTAGGCGGAAAGGAAAAAAGCGCAAAGTTCGTCTGGAAGGGTTTCTCGCTACATGAGCTCTGTAGGATTTTAAGAGTCGGTTCTACGGGAAAAATAAAATATTTTTAGGGAAACTCTCTTCCACTCCCCCCTCTCTCTCTCATTTTCTCTCTATGGGTCACTTGTTTTCACTCGCTACCTGTCAACTTTTCTTTCTCTTATTCTCTCTCACTCTCTCTCTCACTTTCGCCTCTCTTTCTCACTGTCTCGCTCTCGCTCTTCTCGTTCTCTCTCTCTCTCGCTCTCTCTCTCTATAGCTCTCTCTCATTCCTTACAAATGTATAATCCTACCACTTTCATTATAAACATACTGCCTAGGCTTCCCATCGGAATTAGGACTCAAATTGATCAACGATATCGAATTAACCAGTGGATTGTCCAGGAAATTATCGACCCTAACATTTGCATAATCCAGATTTCTAGACACGACTTTTCGTTGAAGCGAGTGATGCTGAACTTTTATAGGTGGTTGTATGATCTCGCCATTTAGATCGCGTAACGGGGAATCGGCTAAGGGGTATTCCAAATGACACCCAGGCGAGTGTAGGTCGATTGACGATTGGGCGACGCGTAAAATACCAACA